>JANAVB010041618.1:6391604-6636203 GCA_029216955.1 Iris pallida | reverse complement strand
AATGACATGGGTCCATAAAACTAAGCTACGAGCAGAGTATAAATAATGGATACAATATGAAACCATGATAAAATACCTGAGTTGAATATAGCCATAGCTCCATGATTTGAGGACCAACTCTGCTTGACTAACTACCTAGAGAGATCACCACTCAGATGACTAGCAAGATACATATAAACATGTCTACTATCACAGTAAATAACATGCAAGCAAAAACAGGAAGCAACAACTAGAATAAGAATGAAGAACACATGGAAGAACGCTATAGATAATAAAATATCAAAAAGGAAATAATACTAAGCATAACTACAAATAAATCGAATGACCGTATTCCTACGTGGTGCTCTCGGTCCTATAGCTAGTAGTCCTACGTGGTGCTCCCTAACTATAGTAGTCTCTGTCATGCCCTGGATGGGTTTCCGAGTCAAGAGTGGTCAAGTAGCCAATCCTAGTATCGGTCGAGGGTCAAGTCAAAGTAACATGGAACACATGATCAAGTCATGTCACTCAAGCAAATAATACTATTGAAGCATGTGTAAAAATATATAAAACAACTAATGATAAAATCAAGTGATATGTATTGGAAAGCTCAAAATCAGCAAAGCGATATGCGTTGGAAAGCTCTTGATGTCTAGTTTCTTATAAAAATTATTATAAAGATCGTAGGCAAAAATTCACTTGCTGTTCTTGACACCTTATCTGGTCTATTCTTGACACCTTGTCGTAGAATCGACGCCGCGAACAAACCGTTTGGAACTATGTGGATGGCCAATAGGACATGAAAATAGACACAGAGATCTTTGCATAGTTTTGGTTTTATGAAAATATGAGGTCAACAAGGAAACCCAAGATGCAAAATAGCGTACCTGTTGTGACAAATTCAGCACATGTTCGATCGACTTTAGGTGCCTTCTACGCCTCGTATCAACCAAATTAGGGGTTGAGGCTCCTCGAAAAGGTGCCGGGATGTTAGGGGTTATCCTAGGGTCGAGATGAAGGTGGTAGGAGGGATGGAAGAGGTCGGGATGATAAGTTTCTAATATATAGAAAAATATGTGTAAAAATATAGGATATGTATGCATTCGATTTTGATATTTAATATATGAAAAATATACACAAAAAATGGAAGGGGCGCATGATAAGTGTGGGAGAAAAGATTTGAGAGGGTTTGTTTTGATTTGGTGGGATTCGGTTAAGATTTTATGGTTTCAATCAAAGGTGTATCTCAAAGAGATTTGATTAGGTCCAAACTAGGAAAGTGGTTATAGGATTTGATGTAAATTAGATTTAATTAATGTGGCTGCATATTAATCCATAAAAATTAATCTAAAATAGGTCTAAAAGCCTATGCCACCCTAGATAGGTTCTATGAACCCTACTTGGACTAGTTTTGGGTTGGTGGATTTTTTTTATGCTCGATTTGAGTCCAATATGTCTAAAGTTTCGACTTGTTTGCCATTTAAAAATAAATAGCACATGGCAACTCAATTGAGCGGCACACCATTGGCATGCGCATAGTAGGATCAAAATAGATCAAAATCATATATTGGATCGAAAAGTTTGGCTCGGATTTGGACCTCAAATGGGATTTGGAAAAATACATCGAAATTACGACGAAGGGTAAAATGATCATTTTGGCCCGAAAGTTGTGCAAGAAAAATATAGTGCAAGGGAACACATTTGAGTGGGATATGATATAGCAAAATGAAGGTGGGCTCATCTAGGACACGAATATGGAACTTGTTTCGAGGAATTGATCAATATTGTACTTCAAAAATCAAAACTATGGCAAAGTGCCTATATAACCATAATTAAAGATAAAATATGGTTAATATATAAAAATCATAGAAAATAAATTAAAAATATTTCAAAAAATTAGAGTGCTTAAAATCTACCCACCTTAAAAAAATTCATCCTCAAAATTAAAATAACACAAATATAAAATGCTATATTAAAAAAAGGTTAAGCTATGAGTCTTATCGGAATCATCAAATAATGTGGATACCGCTCGCGCATGGAATCTTTACGCTCCCAAGTAGATTCTCCTGGAGTATGGTGCTTCCATGCACCCGAACCAATCTAATTATCTGCCCTCTAAGCATCTTCTCGCTAGTATCCAAGATAGCATATGGTTGTTCCTCGTATGATAGACTGGGTCCCACTGTGATCTCAGAGTGATCGACCTCATGACTGGGATCAGTCACATACCTCCTCAACTATGAGACATGGAACACATCCTGCACTCCCTCTAAGTATGGGGCGATGCAAGACAATATGCCTCTTCTCCAACACGCTTTATATTACCCAAGGGTTACAAATCTAGAGGTACGACTTTTAACTTGGCCCTTAAGTCTTATTTTATAACTAACCATAGAAAAATCACAATTCCTCCGAAACTTTATCAATCCTTGAACTATATACTATATTCCTATAAGTTATCTCACCAACTTTTATAGTAGTTCAATTAGCGATCCACTACTTCTACCTATAAGCAATCTATACAATCCTTTCAAGTAAGCCTAACTATTGATACCTATCCGCGGGTAAAGGTTGAGACTAAACTAGATGGCTACATAAACCTATTGGTCATCCTTCTAGTCCTGGCTTGCTATTGGTCATTTCAAAGCTAATCTTATCATGCATGGAGAAGATCTTCCATTCTACTTAGATATTCTTACTCTATCTAACACTCGTAGATTACTAACCATCTTGACACTATCATTATATATAATTGCTCCAGCATTTCTAATCTAAGCCCTATCTTAGGCCAAAGATAGCAAGATTTAGTCTATTTATTTCTAGGGTTGCTAGTTAGGGTCAGGCTTCATACTGTACTATACTCTAACTTATTCCTTAGGGAAGTATCTATAAAATCTACCCATCTAGCTATTTATCTAGTCCTGTGAAGCATGGAGTCATTATATTCTTCAAATAAAAAAAATTATACATTAATGGTTCTACACAGTCTTAGGTCCAACCTTAGGTACAAGACTTACTAAGCCATTCTATTCATAACAAACTTTCTAAAATCTACCGCAAGGGGGACCTGTTTTCTTAATGCGCTATAACTAATACCAAGTTTAACAACCTGACCTCCAAAATCTTATAGTGGGTCGAAAGGGTTGGGTCGAGGTCGAGCCTCCAATTTAGGTTGGAATGGTCAACGGTAGCACGAAAGTGGCTAAGGTTGAGACCCTAGGCCCCTTACAACTTAGTCTTCCCCGTGTGACGATCACTTCTAGTTGGAAAACTATAACTACTCTCTAAAATCCTACTATAAATCCCTCTAATTCCTCCAAAACATCTCTATCTAAAATAGATAAGGGTAAAAGGGTTGTAATCCATTGATCCTAAAGTCCCTTGCTAAAGTTAAGTTGCCTATGAGAATCCTATATTGCCCATCCTAGCTACTCAGTCTACCTAATAGAGGTACATATCTAATCAGTCTTTAATAAACATTCCCTTTCATAATACCCTATCAACTACGTTCCATCCAATGATGGAGTAGTTGGTTTACCAAGCATGAGCGTTCGTCCTTCCGAAAGAGGGAATGACAAGAATTCTAAATTAAGCAGGTCAAGGAGGTTGATCGACTTCAATTGCGAGTTCCAAAGATGATGGATAAATTCAAAAGAGTTTTCAAGCAAGTTGTGAATTGAGATCCTAATACTTTATCCTATCGCGGGTCCGCTCGGTATAATAATGTAACCGAAACGGCTAACTCGACCATCGTGGACCACCATAAAAACATTTAATGCCCCAATCCCAAAATATTTAGAACTAGGAGAACGTATACATGCCAGCTACGTGTCGAGAGGACTCCAGCCCAGCTCGAATACGTATAAGTTGTATTAGTTTCTAAATTAATATATCAAATCAACAAATATATATCTCAATCGACATGAAGAATAAATATCAAGAGTGAATAACATGTGTCAGGGTCTGCAGCCCAATAACATATGTCATGACCTGCACCCAGTGAAAGGGCACGAGACCGTAGGTACGTCCAGCCTACGCCGTAGTGTCGGCGGTAGAACGCTGTCCTAGGTCTCAATCACAACTAAACACAATATAATATACTCTCCAAACGGAGGACAATCTCAAAAGGATACAACTCAATCACAAAATAACTAAGAGATATAATCAGCACGAAATGGAATAGATAGAAGGATCACAATGTTTAATACAAAACAAGATTTGGAGAAGTTTAAGTATGAACATCACCACACCCATAGAGTATAAAATAAATACAACTCATGAAATAACTGAAAACAACAACTAGACAATAACCTAACAATCTACTCCAAGCTCTACTGGTGTCTCCTCTAGGCTAGCTGGAGTCCTCCAAGTTATCTGTAAAATTTTCAACGTTATCTTGTCAGGACGGGAACGAGCACATATCTCTAAAAGCAGTTCCAAAGCATGGTATTAAATATAGAGCTAACAGTAAAATAAAATACATGACGTGCTGTAAAGAAATATAGGAATACATGAGATATGGATAAGTAAGCTGAATCACGAAATATAGTAAGAACCTATGAACTATAATAAATATAAGTGTTTTAGAGCACAAGATGATTATGTTATTGGCTTAAGTTTGCACATGGTTATTCTATGGTAACTCCATTATACGTGAGGGTATAATTGACATGCACAGTTTTACACTACTTCAGAAATTAATCACATAACCACTTCTACTCACCCCTACCCCAATCAATACACAAGGATCTTGTCAAGTTACGTTACGTACATGATTGTTAGTTTTGATTCATGAAGCACATGTGAACATGAGAGTACATGAGAGCACATGAGAGCACATGAGTGTACATAAAGAATACGAATACAAGGACTACATGATGCACATGATAAAGTACATGAACATAAAATATCCGATACACCCGATGAGGGGATAACATCTCATAAAAAGATCCATATAGTACTGGTCCGTGATAACAATGTGTCAGTATCAAGTAAAGTAGTCTAAAGCAGACAATATAGATACTATCATGAATGAAAACTAACAGAGAATGTACTCGTCTGATAACCTAGGCAACAGATGTATATTGGTGTCCAAACTAGAGTCACAGAGTCCTATTTAGAGAAATACAGATTACAATGTGTTCAATATTGAGTAATTGAAATATACAATGCATTCTACATGAAACTAGGTCTCTCTAGGTCAAAAGTCAACTATTGGTCAACTCCAAGTCAATGATCAAATTATACGGTTGGTCAACTAAGTCAAACTTGGACTATTAGGTCAAACCTTGGTCAACTGCCTATCTAGGGTTTTGACTAAAAGTTATGTACTGCTAAAGAGGTATCAAAACCAACTAAATCCTAAGTCTAACACATATATATGTAATGGGTGATATCTCACCTTATCCCGTATTACCCTATAACAGATTCCAATATAACCCTCTATAGAACATCATGAATTATATATATATATATATATATATATATATATATATATATATATATATATATATAAACATTCTATTGTAACACATAATACCTTCACATTTGTAGGAACCTACTCAAGACTCAACAACCTATACATATATATATGCAATATCCATATCTAATATATATACCACACACCATATAGGATATTATGGATATTATGGACTGAATATAGGATATTATGGACTGAATATGAATCAATACCAGTGAAGCATGGGCAGGGAAAATTGTGATATAGGCTAAAGGACTGAACAAATAATAAGAGGAGTGGGTTCATCAACATGATCTAGCAATTGCTAGACATCATAAAGGACATAATGTAATGGAGATAAATGGACTATAGTCTAAACGGGTCTAAACCAGTACTATGTGGGTCTGAACAATTGGTTAGAAGCCTGACACGATCCAAGGGTCTGTATTATGTGCTAAACCTTACTAATGTTCTGATACATGAATGCAGGTCATTGTAAAGAAGGGTGAAGGCAATGAAGGCAGAAAAATGCAATGGTGAGTGCAGGACTGATACTGGACATGATAAGAATGTAGTGAAAAATCTCTGTAGAAAGAATACAGGACATCTCACAAGTTCTGATACTTGTTTGTATCAGACTATACAGAATTAGGGTTGGGTCTGTTCAAAGAAGGATGTACAAATGATATGAATATGTTGATACTTATTTTCCTAAACAAAGTCAGGACAGGACATTAAAAGGAGGTCATGGACATTGGAATGGTTTGGTAAGGATTATAACAATGCAATAAATTTTAGCAATAGGAAGACTGGCATTAGAGTATAGATGTCTGAAACAATAATGGTTAATGTTATTACTCATCAACTAAGAATTCAGTAGAGGAGATAATGAGTGAATATAATGGTACATCAAAAGTGGACATCCATACTACTGACATTCGAAGTAGTGAATTATATGTAGGACCTTACTTACATTTTGAAAGAAATGTGGCCATGTAAAAATGGCTCGACTGAATCCCAAATCCTGAACAGAACATCAACTGGTATAGGGTGAATGGAACAATATAGGCAGTGACTCAATTGAGCAAGGTAAGGTGGACCACTCATGACCTGTGACTGAATAATAAATAGGCAAATACGGGACAGGGGTATAAGAGTTCAAGTCTGAACTCAAGGTTCATTTCCTGCACTTAAAATCAGACTTGGACTCTCCTATATGCAGTGAATGATATGTGTTGGAGGAATGCAGGACATGCTAGTCTAATCATGACTAGACACTTAGGCTAAAAGAACACAGGTAGGTAATAGGTAGGTAGTATAGGACAGAAACTAAGTGGTTTGAACTGGATATCCTAAGTGATTTGGAGACTGAACATCTAGAAAAGACTAAACAGATGTTCAGTGCAGAACATCAAGTGGTGCAGGCTAATGCAAATGAAGCTATGTATGTAGTAGTGACTTGGTTTTAAAGGGTTATGCAGGGGTTAAGACAGTAGTGTAGGCAGGAAAGAATGAAAGGAAAATGCAGCAATAGGATGTTGATGATACAGGACAGTTAAGTAAGGGTGTTTGCAGTAAATGAATGTAGTGGCAAACATATAGGTGATGCCAGGGATAATGCAATGTGTCAGTGGATGCATGTTCTGATACAGTGGGTGTATCATGAAGTTATGAATGCAGTATGCAATGTACAGAGTGAAGTGTCAAATGTATATAGGATATGCAGTTGACAGTGAGAGTGAATGGTGTGTGTGTGTGCAACTGCTAGGATGTGCTTCTAGGTGGTCATGTGTGAAAGAACATGCTGCAAACCCAAGAAAATAACTCTGCACAGTAGGGCATGCTAAGGACAGATCAATGCAAGGCTCGACTACACAGGGGAAACATGTGCAGTGGCTGCCATGTCTCGAAATAGCCATGGCTCATAGCCCAAAGCTCAAGATCTAGTGTCAGTCACTAGACCAACCCAAAACAGTGGCTAGCTAGTGAATCCAATGCGTATCAGTCTAGAACAGAGACCCTAGTAGTAGGGCATGCACTGTTCAGGCCAAAATACAGGCCGAGTGTCCCCGTGTCCAAAAATACCTACCAAATCACATCGAATTCAACTCAGTCCAGTACATATATAATCCATAGCTTATTAGCATCACAAAAATGAAATTACACTAGAAATTAGAGATCAAAATATCCTATGGGGCATTTCATCGAATACTTGAGGCACGTATCCGATATTCTTGCGATACGCAACCTAAATGGATTCGAATTCGAACTAAACTCTTCCTCATGATAGGGGGACCCTAATGAATGCATCTATAGAATGAAAATAGAAATTAAAAAGGTTTAGAGGCTCTTAACAATTGGGAGTTGGAATTCCAATAAAAATCCCTAGAATAGATCTTCCACCAAGCTCCAATGGCCAAATTGCTCCAAATCCTTCCTAGATAGCCAATAGAGGCTTCCTCTCATCAAGAGGAAGAGAATGCAATTAGTTTGGATGAATTTGGAGTTAATTTGAGAGATGGAGGATTTTGGGAAAGAACACCCAAACTAGGGTTATGGTTTCAATGAAAGAGGAAGGAAGGGGGCTAATGATGACTATATATAGCAAGAGAGGGCTATTCTAGGCTGCTATGGCCGACCATATGGTTGGGCTAGGGTTTGGTTAGGGTTTCATTGCTTAAGGGGCCTTTCTAAGTTGTCAAAATAAGCCTCCTTAAGGACCAAACTAACATGTTGTTTCTAGTCATTAATTAGATTCTAAGTAATTTCTAACTAGATTAGAGTCTAATTACTAATCTCAATCCATTAGCTAGGTCTCCATGGTCATGGTTAGTCTCTAGGCAAAGTAGTTTTAAGGTTTCACTAACAAATGACAAAATCATAATACATTAATTTAAATAATCTTAAAATAATCAAAATTCCCAAATTTAATATTTAAATTATTATTTAATAACTAACATGATCAATGTTACAAATATTTAAAATTATCCTCATTTTAGAAAAGTGGTAGTTACAACATATATGTTCGATTAGACCTGAATAACGACATGGGTCTATAAAACTAAGCTACGAGTAGAGTATACATAATAGATAAAATATGAAAGCATGATAAAATACCTGAGTCAAATACAGTCATAGCTTCATGATCTGTGGACCAGCTCTGCATGACTAACTACATGAAGAGATCATCAGGTCCCCATGGGACTAGCAAGATATATATAAACATGCCTACTATGACAGTAAATAACATGCAAGAAAAAATATGAAACAACTACGTACTAGAACAAGAATGAAGAACACATGGAAGAACTATATAGATAATGACATGTCATAACTGAAATAATATTAAGCATGGCTACAAATAAATCGAATGATCGTAATCCAGCGTGGTGCTCCCGGTCCTATAGCTAGTAGTCCTGCATGGTGCTCCCTAACTATAGTAGTCTCTATCGTAGTGTTGTGTGGGTTTTCGAGTCGAGAGTGGTCAAGTAGCCAATCCTAGTATCGGTCGATGGTCAAGTCAAAGTAACATGGAACACATGATCAAGTCAAGTCACTCAAGTAAACAACACTATCGAAGCATGTGTAAAAATATATAAAATAACTAATGATAAAAGAAAGTGATAAAAGGACAAGACATGAAAATAAATCATGATAAGATTGCAGGTACATATAGGAAAGGAGACATGAACAAACAAGAATAATAGGAAATATGGATGTAAACAAATTGTACAATGTTGGCAAGGTATACTTGCCTGTAACCTCCATCTGCGCGTATGCCTGACCAACTCCAAAGTCTTTGCTACTTCCGTCACGCACGCCTATAACAAATAATCTACTATTAATAATACACTAATAATTTACTATATATGG
Source organism: Iris pallida (assembly GCA_029216955.1). NCBI lineage: Eukaryota > Viridiplantae > Streptophyta > Magnoliopsida > Asparagales > Iridaceae > Iris > Iris pallida. The sequence continues at coordinate 6,626,893 of JANAVB010041618.1, read as the reverse complement.
ACTATATTAATATCTATACCCAGTAGTCATCATGATGTTGGTACAACACCATACAACATATATATTACCAACTTCCTTACAAAAATAATTTATAACTAAAATAAAACAATAATTTAATTTCTAGAAAATACTTTTAAATATTTTTATAATAGTAAAAATATTATTTTATTGGTGGAAACTCAATCACAATAGCCTCATGTTGAAACTACATCGTTAATATCATATTTGGCCTACTAATTGAGTCCTGAAATAATAAATAATTAAAAATAGCAAATTCTGGAAAAATTAAAAAGATTGGTTAAAATAAAGTTTTTATCATCAAACCTTGCACAACAAGTATTTTAGAAAAGGTATATAAATACCAAGGCTTTTGGATACAAAGAACCCATGATTTTCGGAGTTACGGTGTTACGGCAAATGTTATGAATTTTAATAAATACTAAATGAACTCAAAACTCAGCAAAAGGATATGCGGGACTCTTGAATTCTAGTTTCTTATAAAAATTACTAGGAAGATCAAGTCTGACCAAAAATAGGCAAAAATTTCCACACAATAGAAATGGTCTGTTCTGGACACATTGTTGTAGAATTGATGTCATGGACAAACTGTTTGGAACTGTGTGAATGGCCAATTGGACATGAAAATAGACAAAAATATTTCCATTAGTTTTGGTTTTATGAGAAGATGTAATCCTCCTAAAATTTTAGGAATTTTGTTATTATGTTTTAGATCTTTTAGTATTTCTAATTTAAAAAAAATAATTTTTGGATTATTATTTATTATACTATTTGATGAGCAATTTTATTAAAACGGATTCTAGTATTTTTACTCTACTGTGTAATTCAGTAAGTTAAATACGTAGAAAATATATATGGTAATATACAATAGCTTTATAATAAATAGATATAGTTGTGGAAAAGATTTTAGAAATTTTATATTGAGTTATATATTTAAATGTATATTTGGTTGTTATTAATTATTTATATTATGCCAGATGAGTTAAAAAAAAGTAAATATGTTTTTTTGATAATAATAGTTGTGATATAGGTTTATTGCTATATATTAAATCTTATTTAGATAATGATTTAGAGAGATAATAATTTAGTACCTTTTAAATATTTAGTTATCTATTTGTAAAAGTAAGTGTAAAAAAATATTTTATATATATATATATATATATATATATATATATATGATAAAAAAATTAAAGATTATATATTTATACCTCTTTAAGAAATTTTATGAACATTTTGAGATTTAGATATATTTCATTTAGATAGTTTTTTTTATTTTTTTATAATAGGAATAAGAATATAAAAAAACTAAGGTTAGTGTTCCCCGCAGGGAACAGTAATCCTAAATCCTGATTTCCCCTCCCCTACCAGGGTGCCGCATAAGTGTTCTAGCAATTTGATCCTAAAGATCTATCAAATCTGAAGCTTTTTTGAAATTGGATCTTTTCTAATATACTTCCTGAACGAATCTCACAAGATTATGTTAAATCTTGGGTTGAATCAAACTAAAAATTTGATCTCCAAGTCTGTTCAAACCAATGCAGCGATATACAATGTATATCAACAACCAACTGAGTAACCATATCAAAAACCTCTTGAGAATAAACATACACGTCCCAGAAGCCTCTCTCTCCTTCCTGCAGCCCTTCCCTGACCTAGGAGACCTCTGAGAACGCTGGCGACCACCTGTAGCGGTCGCCCATCGCCGACCAAACACGCGCACGGGGCAGAGCACAACAGCAGCAGTAACAACCAATCAACCCAACTTCATTGCGAGCTCTTGTGCCGCTCGATCAAGCGTTTAGCGAACCGTCTTTTCTGGTATGTTGACAATCTATTCGACTTTGGTTTCCTTCAAATAATTTGTTTTTAACCGCCCTAGATCGACCGCAAAATCGAAGCAAACATTGGCAAAAAAATTTCCCAAAACGAACAGAATGTTGAATCCCTGACCCTGTTTAGGAAGGCGATTATTCGTCGTGCTGTTGAATATCTTAGTAGACCACCTGAACCATATTTTAGCCAACCTGAATAGCATTAAAACCCATTTTGTAGTTCGTAATTTCATCAAGTCTGTGAAAAGTTATTCTTCTTTAAAAATTAAGAAAAACTGGTTTTGAAAACTATGAAAATTTAGAAAGAATCCCGATACGGCGTGTGCCCCGACAAATCGGATGATGTGGTCGCGCACTATATGCATCGAAAGGCGCATATGGTTGTTGCCGACGTGTGGGAACTGACGGAACTCGATTTCGTTGCGTGTGCGCGACGAAATCAGTACGAATCCGTCGAGATACCCCCGTATAGACATTTTGCAAACTTGGCCATAACTTTGTGTATATTCGTTCGGTTCGAGACGAAACTTGTGCCAATAGGACCGTATCGAAATTCTGGTCCTGTATGACAAGTTTGGTCTGATTCTAAGAAGGTCGACCGGAACGCCTATTTGACGGGCCCGCGACCCGCTCCAACGGGCGAAATTGTGCACGGTCTGCCGGTATCTAACTTTGGACATACGATTGGGTTGTCTCCAGCAAACCGGACCTGTAGACATGTAGTTTGACGACTTTAGAGACCGTAGTTTCTGGCACGCATTTCGGTGCAAAACGGGTCAAACAACGGATATCGTTTTGACCCGAAATTATGATTTTGCCCCTGTTCCAGAATTGGACTTTTGGACAGGCGTTTCCTAGACATATCTTTTACACCAGAAATGTTCTTGATGTTTGCTTCAGCATCTGGAGCCTTTCGTGGATTTTGGCTTTCTTGCTTCATCGATTTGCTGGTTTGAGCTATTGGATGCTGCGTTTTTGCACACAACCTCAGGCAAGATACCTTATCATATTTATTGCTTATATTTAGTTGCATTTTCTTTAATTATTGTATATTCCTGTCTGTTTATTTCTAGTTCTTTCAGTTGATTTATTGGCTTGCTTTTCGTGATACATGATGCAACTACTTGTCTTATTTTCTTCTTGTTTAAGGGACTACCATATGTAGTGTATTGCTTAAACCTTGACACAGTTGTACCACGAGATATGTGTGAGATGAGTAGCATGTAGAGGTACTTGCATGTTGGCTGATCACCCGTGCGCATGCGTTAGGTCTAACTGCTAATAGAGGCATGTTAGGAGACTTAGTAGTTAGTAGAGGTATATGATCGCGGATGTGACTTAGATAGGTGCATCGGGTGGGGAGAACATTTTCTTGTCGTATGGGCTTCTATTACACATTTTCTTGTAACCTAGAAGCTCCGCTGGAGATACGGGTATGCTTACCCCCTCAGGTTGGCCATTGACATTTTTTGAACGTTATGCGCTTAGGTCATTGGTGCCCAATTGGGGACTATACCAAATCCTATTAAAGCCAGGGCTCATGCGATGAAAGGTTTGTTCTTAACTGCATAAACACATTAGAATGGTTAGGTAACCCTAGTCAATGTCTTGTCACCCCTGTTCCATTAGTAGCTTGGAAAAATGTCGTATCGCAGAATAGTGTGCTAACCTTTGTCCTTGTTTGGTTGTAGGGGTAGTCCACTGTTTCGATGATGAGATAATGTGTCTTGTTATGACTGGAACTATTTTACTTTACTTGTGGCTTGTGACATATTATATATTCAGCTTATTATGTCATGTTCTTCCTGTATCTTGTTACGTCCCTCTGAGGACCTGGTGATCTCCCTAGGTGTAAGCCCCTAAATATTTTTATTATTTTAAATAAGGATTTATAATTTTAAAATAGCATTTGTATCCTTAAAATAAATTATTATAATTATTAGGGATTTTCTAGGATTTTTAAATAATTTTTAAATGATTTTATAGCTTAAAAATATCAATCTGTAATTATTAAATATCAATTTACAATTTATTAAATTGTTTTATTATTAATTTATAATTTACTGAATTGTTTTAAATTTAGTTTGCAAATTATATTTGCAAACTGTGAGGCAGTGGGGTTATTTGTAAAACCCCAGAATTTGGGGTCCTAAGTGTAAACTACCCATCACCCCCCCTCCCGCCCGACGATCTTTCTCTCTCCTCTTTCACCCACGACCGACCTAACCCTAATTCCACCGCCATACCCACCCTATAAATACCCCCCGACCCGAAACCCTAACCCTATTCTATTCCCGACCACCACAGCTCCGCTGCAGCTCCGTTCTTCTCCGACCACCGCTCGCCGAAACCCTAAAAACCTAGATCTACTACCACCACCACTGCAGACTACGCCACCGCCTCCGACCACCGCCAAGCTATTCGCCACGACGAGGCGACCCCGTGCTATTTTTTTCCGACGACCCCAACGCCTACAGCCGTCGCCAGCTGCCCAAACGACAACGCTCGACCGGACACGTACGTATCACTTCGTGTCCCTTCGTGTTCGTGTCTCGTTTCTACCTATGTGACTCGCCAAGCAACGACGAGATTCGGGGTATGCCTGGACACAGCCAGCTCGTGTCATGTGTGTCGTACACGTCTTGGACACAGGACTCGTGTGTCTTCGTGTCCCTAACTGTCACGACACGAAGACACAGAATAATGGGTTAATGGGTTTTTGTTTATGGGTTTAAAACTGTTGGGTTGGTTTTAATTATTTTGGAACCCAACCCTAACAGCAAGCTCGGCCGACCCCCCTGGTCAGCCGAGTGGCACTCGAGAACACCTCCACCCTGTTCCAGCGGGCCGAGTTCGAGCCCCCATTTTTGTGTTTTTTTTGTTTTATTTGTTTTATTTTATATATGTATATATGTATATATGTATATATGTATATGTATATGTATTATATATATATTATTATATATATATATATATTGTATTATATATGTTATATATATACTGTATATATATATATATATATATATATATATATATATATATATATATATATATATATATATATATATATTATTATATTAAGTATTTTCTATATATATATATAATTTTTTTCTATATATATATATATATATATATATATATATATATATATATATATATATATATATATATATATATATAAAATAAATAAAAAAATAAAATAAAATATACATATTTGTTATAAAAAAATATTTGTTATATATGTATATACTTCTATGTAAATAATATTTTTGCCCTATATGTTATTATGTATAAATTAACAAATTATTTATTATATAATTTTATAACTTTTATATTTCACTACTTTAATATATATATTATTAAAATGCTTTAATAGTCATATATATATATATATATATATATATATATATATATATATATATATATATATATATATATATTAATATATAAATTATTGTATTTTATTAATCATAGCCATTTGGAGTCCAAACCTAGCATGGGTTTTTGGCCCAAATGTTTCTAAATACATTCAAAGTCTGTACAAGTCATATTGGACTTGATTCATGACTTTGGGTCACGTATCTGGACTTCGGTTCAATTTCGTATACGTGGATAAAATACTAAATAAGTAATTATTTATTTTTCAGGATTTGTAACTTGCTATTTTTAAATTTTTATATATATATTAAATGCTGTAAAAATCTGGGAAAAACTGTATTTGAATACTATGTTAATTTAGCTAATTTAATATAATTTTTTCAGCATTTAATAATATTCTTGGCATTTTATAGAAGTAGGAAAACAGAACTCATTTTCAGGGTACCTATGTTTACTGATTCTTAATAAATATCTATGAGGGTTTATAAATTCCAAAAAAATTAGTATAAATTTCTATAATTAACAAGGATCATTATGGTATTTTATTTTATATATATTTTATAAATATCTTAAAAATTGTTGGAACACAGTGTACAGTCTGATTTATTTATTGAATAATTATGACTTGCAATGTATTGTGTGATTTTGGGTTATTGTAGTATTGGACCTCACCATACCATAGTGTAAAGGCCCTAGAAAGTTGGTTTAGGTATTGTGTCACCCCACATTGGTCTCCTATGCTAAAGTTATCATTTGGCTAGGTGTCCAGTCAGAAAGTCGTGTCGTACAACTAGTGTCCTAGTGTTTAACTTAGTAAAAAAACTAAGTTTATGTATTATTTTTACAGTGACGAGACACCTGGATATCTATAGCTTCATATACATATACTTGCTTTGCACAAGGCAAGTACCTCTACAAACTTTATTTACTGCATACAATGAATTGTGTAAAAACCATGTCGAATACCGATACCTAAACTGCAAATCACATATCTCCATGTTCCATATGCTTTATACTGCTCTCAGTATCCACCATGCTTTATACTGTTCTTGTATCACTCACATGTTATAAAACGGGTTAAGGGAAAACTGTTATTAGAGTATGTGATCATGCCCCCCTTCTCCGTATGTATTTACCGAGCACGGGTACATTCTATATGTAACTTTGTCGTAGGTCTGATCCCGCGTTTGTGTATGGATATACACCGATGCCGTTAGTGTACGTATGTGCACTTCAAAAAAACTTGATATGTACCATTGTACATCCTATTTACCTATTGACCAATCACGTACATGCTACAGTTTTAAACTTTAAAACAAACATATAATGCCATGATGAAATATACCTAACACTGAATAAATCAAGATATGCCATGATTCCTGTTTATTACATTTCAGTTCATTTCATGCTACATATATTTAGTTTGTTAGAAACAGTACTTGCTCCCGTCCTGACAGGATAACGTTGTAGGTATACTTACCGAGGAGGAGTTGATTTGTGATTCTTATTATGGGGTTGCCAACGAGGATCAGACTTTACCTTACAAGGATGTACCTGCGGGGAAACTTGTCTAGTTTGTGTAGTTGCTCGGGACTTTTGATAGTAGTCATGTTGCTAGACTACGTATTATGATACTGGTCATGTATCCAGTTTTATGTCTCGACTTTGTATTTCGGAACATATTTATATACGAGATGGCTTTTGTGTTTGGAACATTTTTGACTCAATATGACATATCGAACTATTAGCACACTTTGATCATATATTGTTTGTCTTTAGAACAACTTCCTACGCTTTATCTCAAGCGTAGGCTGGACATGACTCGGCCCGGCCCAACAATTTGGGTAGCAGATCGTGACATGTTTTTAGTGGTGGCCCATGCAGGTCCTGACTAAATTGTTTGGTTACGTCATTGTACCAAGCATGCCTGCAATTAGGAACTTAAGATAACTAGACAACACTGGGAAAAACATTTAAAATACCTAGAGGATTACTAGGATTGCAATAGAGGAACTTATCACATCATATGCTCGTTATTACAAATTAGTGGAGGTGCATCATATGCTCGTTATTACAAATTAGTTTTTCTTGTTGTGGAGTCCTTATATTTATTAGATGGTACTCACCCGCTCGTCCCAGTATACCACCCCCGAGAATGGCACACTTCCTATCCAGTCCGTTGACCAGTTGACCGATGCACCTCCACCTCCACCTACCATACTCCCCCACTCCACAAATCCACCAACCCAGATGCCTCCACCACCTTCCACATCACAGTCCCAGCAGGACCCGATACTCCCACCACCACCTATTAGTATACCTACCGAGGCTTCCGTCACTCTCGACTGGAAACAGCTGCTCACTCTTATCCAGGGGTTCCTAACGACCCATCAAAAGCAGACCACCCTACTCCACCGGAGCATGGAGCGTTCTGAGGGCGTACCATGGTCCTACCACCGGTAGAGCCACTAGCAGAGAGTGGGAAACATCAAGGACTTCATGGGCTTGAACCCTAGGGAGTTCATGGGGACTAAGGGCATCATAGTAGCAGATGACTGGCTAGACTCAGTAGAGAGGAAGCTCCTTGGAGCTAGGTTACCGAGTGATCTTCAGGTCGAGGCAGCGGGATTTCTGCTGACAGACTTGACAAGAGTATGGTTCAGGAATGAGCCATTGTTCGTAAGAGGGAGAGCAACATAGGATCAATTCAAGATTCAGTTCAAGAAGAAATTTTTCTCGACCACCGCTAGAGTAGCCATAGGGCTACAATTCCATAACATCCAGCAGGGGAACCGTTCTGTTGACGAGTATGCCACAGAGTTTAGTCATTTGATCCGTTTCGCTCCTAGTCTGGTTGCAGACCCAGAGGAGATGACGCGTAGGTTTTGCCATGGTCTAGTCCCAGACATTGGCATTCTCCTAGTGGCGAACGGGACGATTGACTACTACCAGAGCCTAGAGTTGGCCCGGAACATAGAGGAGCGTCTTTTGTCCTGCAAGAGGCCAGCTTCCGTACACCACGAGGGACCTTCCAAGCGTCATACTTTCCAGCCGAGAGCACCGACACCGTACCAGCAGACATATCGTCCTCCCACACTACATCATCCAACCCCATCAGTTAGAGCCCCGGGACCACGACAGCAGAAAGGAGCTGTATGTTCATTTTGTAGGAGGCCAGGCCATGATGCTTTCGTCTGTAGGAAGTGGTTGGGGCAGTGCTTACCTTGTGGATCGATCACCCATCAGCTTCGGGAATGCCCAGTAGCGAGAGTACCAGGTGTTGGACCACCATCTAGAGGACCGTCGCTCCCGACTCAGCAGCAGAGGTTCGGGCAACATCTGCAGCAACAGAAGGGACCCCAAGGGAAGGCTTATAGTCTAGCTCTTGAGGCGGAGCCGGAGCAGGTTTCGGAGCCAAATTATTTGGCCGACGTCATCACAGGTCATGTTTATTTGCATACTTTTCTAGCTCTATGCTTTATTGATTCCGGTGCATCGCATAGCTTCCTGTCATTAGAGTTTTTGCATAAACACCACTTAGTAGCTACACCTACCGAGGAGATGAGTAGAGTAATAACGGGAGGCGGACCAATACCTATTAGGGCTATCTATAGATGCTCCATTACTATAGCTGGAAGAGAGTTTAGGGACGATTCTTTGTGATGCCACTCCCCGGATATGATATCATATTGGGGATGGATTGGCTTAGCTATGCTCACGCAGCTATGAACTGTCATGAGGGTAGTATCATGTTCAGTCCCCCAGGCACGACACCATTCATTGTCAGGAGGACAGGACAGGAGATTAGCCTAGAGCTGAACTGTTGTGCGACAGTGGGGGAGTTAGCACCGCCACATCCTATCATCAGGGAGTTTATGGATGTATTCCCAGAGGATCTTCCAGGACTTCCGCCTGACAGAGATGTGGAGTTCACTATAGATTTAGTACCGGGTTCATCACCAGTATCCCGGGCTTGCTATAGAGTGAACCCTAAGGAGGCCGTAGAGATGAAGGTTCAGATTGATGACCTGTTGAAAAAGGGTTTCATTCGATCTAGTGCTTCTCCATGGGGAGCGCTAGTGCTCTTTGTGCGAAAGAAGGATGGTACAGTTCGGTTGTGCATTGACTACCGGGCGTTGAATACCATCACCATTAAGAACAAATATCCTCTATCCAGGATAGATGATTTGTTCGACCAATTGAGTGGGGCAAAGGTATTTTCCAGGACAGATTTGAGATTCGGTTACCACCAGGTGAAAGTTAGGGCTGAAGTCATCCAGAAGACGGCGTTCAACACGAAGTATGGGCAGTACGAGTTTTTGGTGATGCCATTTGGTCTCACAAATGCGTCGGCTGTCTTTATGAATTTGATGAATAAGACATTTCACCAGTATCTGGATAAGTTTGTCGTGGTATTTATCGATGACATCCTGATATACTCAAAGACGCCGGAGGAGCACGCAGAGCACTTGCGAACAGTTTTGGGGATTCTGAGGAAGGAGAGGTTGTATGCCAAATTGTCGAAGTGCGAGTTCTTTTTAGACCGAGTGGAATTTCTCGGTCATATAGTCACTGGAGAGGGGATCTCAGTGGATCCCAGGAAGATAGCTGCCGTCAAGACATGGAAGGCTCCGACATCAGTTTCAGAGATTAGGAGTTTCTTGGGTTTAGTAGGCTATTATAGGAAGTTCGTCCAGGACTTTGCTAGGATAGCTGAACCCATGACGAAGCTGACACAGAAGGATGCAGAGTACATCTGGTCAGAGGACTGCCATGCAGCATTTGAGGAGCTAAAGAGGAGGTTGACGACCGCTCCAGTTCTGACATTACCTTCAGGGTCTGGAGGTTTCACCATTTACAGCGATGCTTCGGGAAAGGGGCTAGGATGCATCCTACAGCAGCATGGAAAAGTGATTGCTTATGCATCTAGGCAATTACGGACTCATGAGCGGAACTATCCTATCCATGACCTAGAGTTAGCTGCGGTGATCTTTGCAGTCAAGTTGTAGAAACACTACTTATACGGAGAGCGAGTGGAAATCTTTACTGACAACAAGAGCTTGAAGTATGTGTTCACACAGAAAGAGTTGAACATGAGGCAAAGACGATGGTTGGAGTTGATGAAAGACTTCGACATCGATTTACAGTATCACCCCGGAAAGGCAAATGTGGTGGCGGATGCGCTGAGCAGGCATCTGATGGCATGGTATCTGATGATAGATCGACATTTGTGGGAAGATCTGGAGAAGCTCGGTATAGAGATAGTTCGGCCAGGATCAGTGATACAGATGATGGCGCTAGACATTGAGTCAGGTTTGATGGAGCAGATCAAGGAGGCACAGTCTACAGATGAGAGCCTCCGCAGACTCAGAGTCCAGGCTTTAGCTGGATTGCTTGATACCTTCACCATAGCAGGGGATGGATCCTTGAGGCCTGGCGGTCGGTTATGTGTGCCGATGGGAGAGCTGATAGAGGCGGTCTTGCAAGAGGCGCACCGATCGCCATATTCTATACACCTTGGTGCCAACAAGATGTACAGTGACTTGCGGGAACATCTTTGGTGGCACGGAATGAAGAAAGATGTATCATGTTTTATTTCGAGATGCCTAGTTTACCAACAGGTCAAGGCGAAGCGTCAGCGGCCAGCCGGTCTATTGCAGCCATTATCCATTCCCGAGTGGTAGTAGGAACATATTACGATGGACTTCATTTCAGGGCTTCCTCGTTCCCAAGGAGGGAAGGATGCCATATGGGTCATTGTTGACAGGCTGACGAAGTGTGCGCACTTCATACCCTTCAAGGTGGGGCTCTCCACCGAAAAGTTAGCAGAGCTATACATGCAGCAGATAGTTCACTTGCACGGAGTATCGATGAGCATCATATCGGACCGGGACAGCAGATTCATGTCCCATTACTAGAGAAGCTTGCAGGAGGAGTTGGGAAATCGACTCAAGTTTAGTACAGCATACCACCCACAGACTGATGGACAGTTTTAGAGGACGATTCAGACGCTAGAGGACATGCTGAGGACTTGTGTGCTGGACTTTGGCGGATCATGGGAGAGCCATCTGCACTTGGTAGAGTTTTCATACAACAACAGCTACCAAGCCAGCATCGGTATGTCTCCTTTCGAGGCACTATATTGACGACGATGCCGTACACCTCTCTTTTGGGATTATGTTGGAGATAGAGTTATGCTTGGGCCAGAGATGATCACTGATGCAACAGAGAAGGTCAGGATGATCCGAGACAGACTCAGAGTTGATCAGGACAGGCAGAAACACTGGGTCGATACTAGTTACAGACCGATGGAGTTCGCTGACAGAGATATGGTATTGGAGAAGATATCACCTACAAGAGGGACAATCCGGTTCGGACGAGGCGGCAAGTTGAGCCCCAGATACATTGGACCGTTCAAGATACTCGGCATGTTCGGAGAGGTAGCTTACAGGGTTGCACTTCCACCCAACCTTGCAGGATTTCACGATATCTTTCATGTGTCTCAGCTTAGGAGATACGTTCCAGACCCCAGCCATGTGCTAGATCATTCAGAGTTGGAGATTGGACCGAGTCTTGCAGTTACTGAGCAGCTTGTGGAGATATTGGATAGAAGGGAGAAGAGGCTGAGGAACAAAGTCATACCCTTGGTACGAGTAGCTTGGTACCGTCACTCTCTGGGTAAATCTACTTGGGAGAGGGAGTCGGACATGAGGGAGAGATATCCTTACTTGTTCGACCCAACAGCCGCGAGGGAACCACCCGTTCCCGCTTGATACCTTAGAGGTTAGTCTTAATAGTAGCCTTAGTCTTTGTTTGCATTGCTTGCTATATTAAATGTTTGTAGAGTCTACACTTGTAAATTTCGAGGACGAAATTTTTTAAGGAGGGAAGATTTGTAAGCCCCTAAATATTTTTATTATTTTAAATAAGGATTTATAATTTTAAAATAGCATTTATATCCTTAAAATAAATTATTACAATTATTTGGGATTTTCTAGGATTTTTAAATGATTTTATAGCTTAAAAATATCAATCTACAATTATTAGATATCAATTTGCAATTTATTAAATTGTTTTATTATCAATTTATAATTTACTGAATTGTTTTAAATTCAGTTTGCAAATTATATTTACAAACTGTGAGGCAGTGGGGATTATTTGTAAAACCCCAGAATTGGGGGACCTAAGTGTAAACTACCCATCACCCCCCCCCCCCCCCACGATCTTTCTCTCTCCTCTCTCACCCACGACCGACGACCAGCCCGACCACCGCCCTGACAACCCGGCCGACCTAACCCTAAATCTACTGCCATACCCACCCTATTAATACCCCCCCGACCCGAAACCCTAATCCTATTCTATTTTCGACCACCACAGCTCCGTCGCAGCCCCGTTCTTCTCCGACCACCACTCGTAGAAACCCTAAAAACCTAGATCTACTACCACCACCACTGCAGACCATGCCACTACCTTCGACCACCGCCAAGATCTTCGCCACGACGAGGCAACCCCGTGCTATTTTTCCCCGACGACCCCAACGCATACAACCTGCTGCCAGCAGCCCAAACGACAACGCTCGACTGGACACGTATGTACCACTTCGTGTTCCCTTCGTGTTCGTGTCTCGTTTCCACCTATGTGACTCGCCAAGCAACATGAGCTTCAGGGTATGCCTGGACACGGCCAGCTCGTGTCTTGTGTGTCGTGCACGCCTTGGACACGAGACTCGTGTGTCTTCGTGTCCCTAACTGTCAGGAAACGAAAACACAGAATAATGGGTTAACGGATTTTTTTTATGGGTTTAAAATAGTTGGGTTGGTTTTTATTATTTTGGAACCCAACCCAAACAGCAAGCTCGGCCGACCCCCCTGGTCAGCCGAGTGGCGCTTGAGAACACCCCTTTTTATCCAGCGGGCCGAGTTCGAGCCCCCCTTTTTGTGTTTTTTTGGTTTTATTTCATTTATTTTATATATGTATATATGTATGTATATGTATTATATATATATTGTTATATATATACTGTATTATATATGTTATATATACTATATTTGTATATATATATTATTATATTAAGTATTATATATATATATATATATATATATATATATATATATATAAAAAAATAAAAAAAATAAAAAAAAAAAAAAAAAAAAAAATATATATATATATATATATATATATATATATATATATATACATATTTGTTATATATGTATATACTTCTATGTAAATAATATTTTTGCCCTATATGTTATTTTGTATAAATTTACAAGTTATTTACTATATAATTTTTTAACTTGTATATTTCACTACTTTAATATATATATTATTAAAATGCTTTAACAGTCATCTATATATATATATATATATATATATATATATATATATATATATATATTTAATATATAAATTATTGTATTTTATTAATCATGGCCATTTGGAGTCCAAATTTAGCATGAGTTTTTGGCCCAAATGTGTCTAAATACATTCAAAGTCTGTACAAGTCATATTGGACTCGATTCATGACTTTGGGTCCCGTATCTGGACTTCGGTTCAATTTTGTATACGTGGATAAAATACTAAATAAGTAATTATTTATTTTTCAGGATTTGTAACTTACTGTTTTTGAATATATATATATATATATATATATATATATATATATATATATATATATATATATATATAAATATATATATATATATATATATATATATATATATATATTAAATGTTGTAAAAATCTAGAAAAAAAATGTATTTGAATACTATGTTAATTTAGCAAATTTAATATAATTTTTCTAGCATTTAGTAAGTACTCTTGGCATTTTATAAAATACTACCAAAACATGTCCATTTAGCGACGGCCACATCCGTCGCTCATCCGTCGGCAATCAGTATTAGCCACCGATCGCTGACGGATCTTGGTCAAAGTAATCCGTCGGCAATCAGTTCGTCACTAATAATGATCCGTCGCTAAGTAGTTGAAGAGCGACAGCTTTTCGTCTTCACAATACGATGCATTAGCGACTACTTTCCGACGGGCTTTCGTCAATTTCAAGTATTAAATACTTAACAATGTTGACGCTAGCGAAGGATAGTCCGTCGGTAAACAATCGTGACAGTGTATCAGAGGGTATCGTTCCGTCGCTAGTCTGTCGATCGCCGTCGCTAACAAATGACGGATTAGCGACGGAATACTAACGGATTATCCGTCGACCGTGTTCTGGAAATGCTTGACATTTCCAGTACCTTGGCGACGGATAAATCGTCGCTACTCCGTCGTGACGCCGTCGACAGAGCGACTGATTAGTGGCTGATTATCCGTCGCCATGGTTCTGGAAATGTCAAGCATTTCCAGAACCTTGTCGACAGATTTTCTGTCGTTTCGCCGTCGAGAGAGCGACTGATTAGTGGCTGATTATCCGTCGCCTGGGCGACGAATTTTTTGTCGCTATTCTGTCGAATTATATACCACCAGTACCTTGCCGACGGATATTCCGTCAACCACCCGTCGCTACCTGGAAACAGTTTCAAATCTCCAGTTAGCGACGGACATTCCGTCGAAAAGTAGTAGGAAACTGAAAATATCCGTCGCTAACCGGTCACTAGTCCGTCGCTAACTGAGATTTTTTTGAAAAAAAATTGCAGCACTTTCCCTGTTCACAAAAATATGCATAAACCAAACCAATATATAATGCACACCAATTATCCAACAATCACATAGACCAAATATATAATGCACACCAATTATCCAAGAATCACATAGACCAAATATGCACATACAAATTTAATGCACACCAATTATCCAAGAATTATATAGACCAAACCAAATTAATATAAAATAGATATCAATTATCCTGAAGAGTAACCTAATATCCGTCGTTATAATCCGATCATAGCACAAATAATCCAAAATTCCCCCAAATATTCCAAATTTTCTTAATTATAATATTTTAAGGAGAAGGAGGAGTTCGATTGCCCGGTGGTGGTAATCCCTGCTGCGACCGACGAATATACTCCTCCACTAGGTACGGCGACAACTCGTCGTAGACACTGCTCGGAAGTCGGCGTAGCTGCTCTAGCAACATGAGATCTAGGAGTGCCATCACAGTCGGAGGCGGTACCAGAGGGGCAGCAGGGTTGAAAGAAAGATGACCCGTGGAAGAAGGACCGACACCAGCAGTCGACGGACCGGCACCAGAAGAAGACGGACCGACACCAGCAGTAGACGGACCGGCAGCAGCAGACGGAGGCAGAAAGTACGTGGCAAATTGCTCCCGCAAGGACGACACCGTCTCGTGCAGTTGCGTAAGCTGCGACCTAACATCATCGTCTGCCGGGGCCGCGGGAGGAGGCGGTGTCGGTGGAAATCTCTGCGTCGCCATGTGCAGCGGCCCTAGGGAGCCGACTCCATACAGGAGCCCTTTTTTAAAGCCGCTGACGGTATCTACGAACAAGTCGTTGCGAGCGGCCAAAGAAGAGGGCGTCCGGGCGGGCGTCGTTTCACCGACATCCTCGGTGTCAGTTAACTGAGCCCGACTAAGGGCCTCACGATACGTAGCCAATCAAATGAATGTATTTATAATATAAGATTTACCTAAGTTGTAATCTAAATCCTATGTTTCACTAAGTTAAGTGTGAATCCTAAGTTTACCTAAGTTATAGTCCGAATACTTTTAATTCTAACATAAATCTCATAAACATAAGTACTTACATCAGTCTCCTTGGCCCTCTCGTCGACGAAGATCCCGTCCTTCCGTCTTTTGTGCGTATGCTGGAACACGTCGTACATGGTGACCGATTCTGGTGCCCTTCCCTCCTTCACCGCCCGTTGGGCCTGCATACAAAATTTTCGTAGAACTTAATTAACTCCGTATATTAATAATACCTAATTCGATAGTGAAATAAATTTACGGTATCTCACCAGATCTGCAAGCGTCGCTGCGTGGGGCCTTGATTCCCCCTATGAAGCCCCGAGGCCTGTAGGTTCGCCTTCGCCTTCTTCGATTTCTCCTTGTACGTAGGAGTATCCATCATACCTAGCCAAATTGACGCTGCAAGTTTGACTCTAGCCATCTTGGCCCAACCAGTATCCATGCCTCGACGATCTCTGATCCAGCTGAGGATCTCCCGAATATCTTTGGCACTGCCAACTCCACCCATCGATCGCATGCACTGCTCAGACCAGATGTGCCAAGTCAACAGACACTCAAAGAATAGGTGCCCATAGATTTCGCGTCACCCGTACAGAGTACACACTTCGGGTCTGGAATCTGCATCCCAAACCTGATAAGTCTGTCCCGCGTCATCAACCTGCCCAGTAGAAGTCTGTATGAACAAAGCTGTATTTTGCGGACAATTCCCTTCGCCCAGATGAAGTCGTACTCCGCAATCCTGTCGTGTGGAGTCCGAACCAGATTATAGCAACTTTTAAAACTTAAAATCCCTGACCCTCCAACCGAACCAGGATCAACCCATCTCCAGGAGTCCGCAGGCTGGCTAGTATCGATAGTGATCTGACGAATCGCCTCTCCAAATTGAGCCATGAATGGGTACTCCTCAGGCCTCCAGCTCCCATCCCTGATGATCCGACTATATTTACCCCCCCTGCTCGCCTCTCTGTCCATCTGTGCACCCAAGATCTCCAGAAGGGAACCATTACCCATCCACGGGTTTAGCCAGAGATCAGTATTCGTCCCATCTTTCATAATCCTGCATATAGCGGACTGTAGAACCGGTCTGCACCTAAGGATAGCCTTAAATGAGACCGAGAAAGTGTTATCAATCCTGCATGTCCAGAAATTCATCCGCCGCACATATCTGCTAGCCAGCTACTCTGCCCAAAGGGAACCTCCTTTGATGAACTGCCACGCCATCCTCACCCCAGATGCCTCCCTAACCTCCCGAAGAGGTCGCAACTCCACTCCTCCTTCCTCCCGGGTCCGACAGAGTTGTTCCCAAGCGATCGCATGCATACCTCCTCTCCAGATAAAATTAGCACAAATGGACTCCACCTTCCTTATGGTAGCTACCGGAATCTGAATCGACTGCAACCAGAACATAACGATGCCAGAGATAACAGACCTCACTAGCTCAATACGGCTACCAAAGGACAGTCCAGCTGCCTGCTAGCCTTCTACTCTCCTTTGGGCAAAATCCACCAGGCTGAGACAATCCTGATCCCTGGCATAATTGACCGTCAACGGAACCCCCAAATACTTCACCTGTAACTCTCCTTTCTCCACTCCCAGAGCAAGGGCCCGTTCCTCCTTGAGGGTGCACTGAGAGCTAAAATAGACCATGCTCTTCTTTCTATTCAGCTGAAGACCAGACAACCTCCCAAACTCCTCCATAATATCTGAAAGCGCCCTCATCCCCCTCATAGATGGATGCAGAAATACCAAGAGGTCATCAGCATATATCAAGTGAGACACCACCGGCTTGACCAGCCTGAAAAGAGGGACAATCTTTCTACTATGCACAGTCAGGTCCATCATACAAGTGAAATACTCCATCACCAGAGTGAACAGGTATAGGAGAAAGAGGATCCCCCTGCCGCAATCTCCTGTTGCTCTTGAAGCATCCATATGGAGTACCCTGAATGAGGACCGAAAATGTGGGGGTACATATGCACTCCCTCACCCTTGCCACCCATCTCTCATCAAACCCCATAGCAAGCATAAGGTGGCAGAAGAAGTCTCTGTTGACCGTGTCATAGGTTTTCTGCAAATCCAGCTTCACACATGCCTTCATCCCCCCCGGCTTGTTGAAATCTCTTACCATCTCATGTGCAAGAAGACTGTGCTCAGCAATCGAGCGCCCCTTGATGAAAGCCGCTTGATTCCGAGACACCAAGCCCTGCATAATTCCCTCCATACGACGACACATGAGGTGAGTAATTATCTTGTATAGATATTTACAACACGCAAGAGGCCTGAAGTCGGCAGGGAGGTCGCACCCTGCTTCTTCGAAACCAAAGTCAAGAATGTGTGATTCAGCTCCTTCAACAACTTTCCTTCCAAGAAAAACTCCTGCACCGCCTCCAGGACTGAGAACTTTAGCTCACCCCAGTGACGCCTGAAGAAACCACAAGAGAAGCCGTCAGGCCCCAGAGCCTTATTAGGATCTGCCTTCATCACAATAGCCTCCACCTCCTCCAATCTCACAAGGGCCAACAGCAAACTATTTCCATGGTGCGTCACCAGCCGCTTCGTGACAAGCCCTGGGAACGAGATGGGATAATCAGCCTGCTGATATAAGCCCTGGGGATGCTGTTCATGTGCTGTCTGGCACGGATCATATCATAGAAGAACTTAATCCTTGAGCCAAGAACACTTGGCCCTCTGGGCCGCATTAATCTCCTGCTGAAGTCATAATGTTGACCTCCATAATCAGGTCCCTCTCTCTAGCCGCCAACTCCCTTCTCAGCATGTCAGTCTGCAAAGCTTCCTGTACCTCTCGAAGCTCGGCCTCATTTTCCTCCAGGGAAGACCGCGGCATCTTCTTCATCCAATCCTGATAGCTCTCTTGACCTATTTGAGTTTGTGAACCATGCGAAACTGAGCCGTGCCCTCCCGAGTATGCTGCAGCCCTCCCATAACAACCTCCTCATAACCCGCAGAGAGGTACCAGCCATTGTTGTACCGGAATGGCCGAGTCTTCCAAGTGGGCCTCTCAGAGAGACCTACCCGGATAGTGGAGTGATCGCTGGTGCCCGTCGCTAGCCCTTCCGCCTTGGAATTCGGGAAGTAGCGAAACCATTCGCTATTTTCCAAAGCCCGATCAAGCTGACAGGCGATCCTGTTATGAACTGCCTTATTGTGCTAGGTCCAGATGTGTCCTGCGCTCTCCAGTCCCCTCAGCCCAGACAAGAGGAGACATCTCTGGAAGTCGTATAGGATCGAATCCGGCACCGGACGGCCTCCCACCTTCTCTTGCCGATGAAGCATGGCATTGAAGTCTCCCATAAGCAGCAGGGGGAGATGCAGGTGCTCTGCCATCCGTCCTACGCGAACAATGTCCTCCCACAAGGTATCACGAAGCCGCCTATCATTGTGCCCATAAACTGCGCCAAGAATGAAGTGGAATCCTCCTTTGTTTATAAAGGATATGCCGATAAGCTGCTCTATCATCAGAACCTGTTCTCCCTCCCAACTATCTCTGTTCCACCGAACCCACATCCTAGCTATATCACAGAGATCCAGGTTGTGAGTTTGCCCTCAGTTCCCGGAGTCCTGCGAGATAGCATAGTCGCCCCTCTAATCTTCGTCTCAAGCAGAATAGAAATGTCACACTTCTCCCTCTTCAGAATGCCACTAATCTCCCTCCATCTCCCAATGGAACACCCTCCATGAATGTTCAAGGCAAGGACCGACATTAATTAATTAATGTGGAGTCCCTCTTAACTCCATCTGGACTGACACCCGAGGGAAGTGTCCCGTCCGTCAAATCTATATCCTCTCCCATCTCCGTCCTCGAGGAGGGAGCAAGATGGGCCTGAATCCTGGAAAGAGTCAAGGTCCAATCTGGATTGGCCACGGTCTGATCATCTAGCCCCCCGGCTGGAGCTCGTCTTCCCGTGGGGACGGGGCATGCCTTTTCCTGCTATAGACCTTTTCCACCATAGAAGTCTCCTTCCCATCCTGTCTGCTAACCAGGGAACTCATACCCCTGGTCACCATATTCCTCTAGGGCCTGAACGGGACCATCGCACCCTGAGAGCCCTCCTGTCTCGGCGGGGGGTCAGTCTCTGACCTCCTGGCCCCCTCCATCAGGGAGTCCTCCTCCGTCGGCCTGACTTTCCCCGCAACTCTGGTGATGGGACTGGATGCCACCTCTGGCTCAGCTACCTCCATTTGCGCAGTCGAGGACCTAGCTGTCTCCGTCCCTCTAGTCAGGCAAGCACTAGAAGAGTGACCAAAGCACGCACAGAGGGAACACATTGGGAGGACCCAATCATACTCCCGGCCTGAGTCAGAACCTCCCCGGACGCCACCTGATACTCGAGAATACTCGGGAGCTCCATCCAGCCTTAATCTCCACAAATACCCTGGCGTACATCAGCCTGGTACGAAAAGCCGTAGCCTCATCCGCTTTGATCGGCTTACCGACCAAGCTAGCTAATCTCATAAGCAGAGGGATGCTCCAGTATTTCACCGAAAACTCAGGAAAGCGAATCCAGACGGAAATCGCATTCAGCACCTCCTTCTCACATCTCAACTCCGGTGTCCACTCCTTCAGGATAGTGAGCCACCCGTCAAAGGACCATGGCCCTCCTTGAATAATCCTGGACACATCCTCCTCCAAGCCGAATTTCACAAAGTAAAATCCATTCTCACGAGAGACGATCTCCATGCTCCCCTTGGGATGCCATACCCTCTCTGCATATCCCCGTATCTGCCCATAAAATGGTTTACTTCCCAACACATACATTACCAGCGTGTTCTTCCAGAAGTCCGTTACCTCTGCTATCTCCTCTGCTGGAAAATATGCTCGAAGGCGTCCTCCTACCTGCATCGGTGGCACATACTCCATCGACACCGGACTCTTGTTCACACTCGGCATATAAACATCCTTCCAGGATTTGGGACGAGGCCCGTTTGTGGCCGTCCGGGGAGTGGCAGACGGAGGCCTCTGACTTCCGACATCTCTAGCGATGCCCTTTCCTTTCTCCGCCGCCGTCGCTTTTGGCCGCCATCCAGATGTAGTGCACCCCGGTCCTCCTCCCTGTCGTCATGTGCCACCTATGCCGATGGTAGTCCTATTCCCGTTCCTCCCAGGGCCCGTCCGACTCATTACTTGATTTTGAGTCCCTCTTCCCCCTCCCGACCGCCGTCTCACCACCGTCGTCCAACCATCATCCTCTAATCGGCCATCCCGAGTCCCGAATTCTGATTCGAATTCGAACATAGGAGCATCCCCGTTGATCGTCGGAGTAGTCGCAGCCCCCCGGGCCGTCCTGCCCTCCGCCACCGCCTGGGGGGGTCGGCCGCCCCCCTGGCCGTCGGCCAGCCCTCCCGAGACGGCGCCTTCACAGATGGGGGTCCGCCCGACCCCCAGCTTCCGCCTCCAGGCCCTCCCCCCCGCCTGGGGGGCCGCCGCCGCCTGCCAGAGGGGGCCTTCCGCCCCCTTCCTTCCACCCAGGTCTCCTCCTCCCCTCCGTGAGAGGGTCCGGCGGTCGGGGAGGAGGGGTGAGGAGAACCCTAGGGTTTGCCAGCGCGTGTTCGCCTTCTCCAGTCGCCATTCAAGTATATATATATATATATATATATATATATATATATATATATATATATATATTTGGAAAAAGGGTAAATTTTATTCCAAAATCAACTCATATAATCATACAATCACCAATAGTCTCACACCCATTTAGGGTGCCATAGCAGTTACATCAAATTCTATATTACGTAGAATGCCTATAGGAGGGGTGGTTAGCCCCTTGAAAATGCGTCGGTTCCATTCCCTCTAGACATGCCAGACGGAGGCCGCAAGTCGTAATCTGGCGGACTTGAACCATATCTCGGGATCTTGTGCTAATTGTGGTCGGACATGATAGCTATTGAACCTACACCACTCGGACATACTTGGTTATCTTAGCTGCATTTGATGGAAAGAACACTTGTTTTTCCTCTTGACCAAGATAAAGTAACCTATCCCAATGTTTCTTTTCTTTACCTCTAGGTGGAAAGTGGCAACATTATGTTCTCATATGACTATTTTCAAGTTTGAAGTTTGTTCATTTCAAAGGAAATAATTTGATATAAAATGGGACCTACCAATTATCTGAGGTTCATATAGTTAAGACCAAACTTGAGTCAATCTATAGATGGACTGAGAAAAGAATTGAGGTTGTTATGCAGGTAGGGATGGATACCATCAGCAAGTCTGGGAAGTTAAGGATATTTTGTTGGGTATAGCTCTTAGAAAGTTCCAAGGGGAACACCTAGTTTCTTATTTCTCTCTGTCAGCCTACGAAGATCATGGGCATGGAGATCTTAAATTGCAGGATATTTGGACATGACAATTATAATCTTATTTGTGAAAACACCGAAGCACTAGTACATGTACAACATGGTATGCTATAAATAAATACGCCCCAGAATTGTTAGATCACACCAGAAAATGATAGATTCACCTAAAACGTTCAAATATCATGATAACCTACTCGACTCAGCGACCCATTTGATTCCGTTCTGGCACAATGGCAGCTCAATAAGTGCTAAAATGTACGAATCTGAAGTATGAAGGTTATATGTATAGAAGTCAATGAACCTTATATATATTGGTAATGAGTTAGTCTTCTTCATCCAATTCCCACATAGCCTATTATATCTCATTTCGATCACTATTTTAATGGCTAATTATCAGAAGTTCTAACCTCTCAATTAGAAGCAAGAAACCTCCTACCTCAGATTGAGCTATTCATACCAATAGTGTCTGTAAATGTAACAAATGTGTAGTGTCACCGAAGTCTCTTCATGTAGTAATATATAACATTTTTTTAGTAAGTGTTTGACACCTTTACAAAGGAAGGGATCATTGTCTTTGATCCATAAGTTCGACTGGACAGGTTCCAAATGGGAAGTGCTTGTGCTACACGGACTATGAGCTAACAAAATCTTTGATCTCAAAACTAGTAGATTGATTTGCAACTTCCATGACAGCAACATCTTGAGAATAAATGTGGAAATACACATACTAAGTTGATTATCTTTTGAAATTGGTAGATATAAGAGTTATTGTATATTTTCTTACAAACTTGTACTGCATATAGGCCTTGTTTGCTAACTATCAGTTATTATTAATTTATTGTAAATATTTTAGTCATATCTCAAGGTTATCTTCAGACGAAAGGAAAGAAATGAGTCTGCCTCAGAGAAATCACAAAAGTCAACAGTGAGTTGAATATGAAATTTCTTTGTTTGGATGGACAGAAAGTACCAAAGGGTGATACTTTTATTACTTATGAACGTCCAGTCATGCTGAAGATGGTGTCATGTGAATGTTGTTCATGGTTAATTAGGAATAAGCATTTACACTAATGGGGGCAGCAAGATTGACTATTTTCTGTTTGTCTTTGGGATAATAGTAGATTGTCAAGCCAAGATTGAGGAGAATGTTGTTCATACAACTAAAGCAGAAAATCATGCATCATGGTTTGGACGTTTGCAACAGACCGATTGGTTCAGGTTACTAGTTATAGGTCAATCACGGAGTTAATAGGACTACGGACCATCTTAACTATATTTGATGAGGGCAGTAATGAAACGGAGAATGTCAGATTTAATTGATCTGGATGGAGAAAGTGTTCCTCTAGCTGAACTCAAATAATTGATAGTCTTTGTTGGTAGTGGGTCTAAACATTGTGTATCACCAAAGCTGAAAAATATTATGACCTGCCTTTTGAGCATAGAAGCACTTATGTTAATATATTAGCTATCAGTTTGGAAGTATATTAACATCTTCTCTCAATATTAGTCTTATCCTATGTTGCATGGATACGCCAAAATGGTATCTGTGCCCGTGTCCAGTATGTACTGGATGCGATTATTGTGGATTCGTCTCTCAGACATGACCATATATGATGGGTTCGGTAATGACTTAGGCCAAACTCAACCCAATAACTTTAGATTTCCTATTCTCTTCGAGAATAGAGAGAAGAAAAACAAAAAAAAACTAGCACAAAGTGTTAAAAGTCCCGCCACTTGCACCAAGCTCTAGAGCACTTGAAGTTCTCTATTCACTTGGTATTCTTGATGAGGATGCCAAGCTCACATCACCCACTGGTTTTCAAGTTGCTGAGATTCCACTGGTATGCATTTTCCTGAATTCTCTACTTAAATTAAGTGCTTTCCATATTTTCTCGATGTAAATGTAACTCATGCGTTACAAATCAATTTATATTTCGTTATATTGTGTTGTAGGAATACTCAAAATTGAAAAGGTGACATTGTCCTATGATATTCTACAAAATAATTTGCCGTTGACAAATGAATGTTAATAAAGATAGTCACTAACGAGTACCAAAATAACCTCAGCTGCGATTTGTTACTCTGGGTTGACTATCCCTTATATTAATCAGTCATTTGCACAATGTAAAGGTAATGGGCTTTTATCAGTATTAGACTACTTGATATATTGTTTCTAGCACAGTCTGTGCTTCTTCTTTCCAATGTGGTACATTTTTCTATCTGGCAATTTGATTTCAAGGTTTGGTAGTGAGCCTGTCTTGTCCCTACTTTTCTTGCCTAGGATTTGAATATCCCACTTAGGTTTGATGTCAGGTTAATTGTTCATCAATGGAGCTGCTCAATTGACTAATTGTTCTATGACTCTTCTCAGTTTAATGTTGTAACTTTAGCTAGCGCATTTTGTGGGGAGTATATCGATTATGAATAAGCTACTAGGACGAGATTTAGACTAAAGTAAACCTGTATTGAGGCTTCAGAAGAACAAATGATGACAATTAGTTTAATTGAGCAGATGGTTGTAACTGAGCTACATTGAGATTCTGAGAAAACAGATACATTAGAAAGAACAGTAAAAAGGAATTGGGACAATTGCTCTGCTATATTTTTCTTCTTGAATATGAGAGTAGATTATGCCCTGGTACAAGAAGATCAGATTAGATGGCTGCAACCAGCACAGAACATTGCCATATGTCTGTGAAATGAGTCCTAATAGGAGGATATCAATGGTCACTCTCAGTATTTTCAGAGTTGTTCTTTGATAGAGCTGAATGGAAGAAAGGATTCTTGTAGCTGACCAAATTTTTTTGGCTAACCGGATTTGTATACGTTACTTACGTCCAGACAACGCGACCTACGAATACTCCGGTATCCGCACTCGCGATTGTTGCCTGTAGTTCAAGGATAGGAATAAGGATAGATAATTATATGTGAATAAAACAATCTCAACAACGGAACACGCACCAACTATTGAGATAAGTCTGATTACACTCTACACCACCTATGTACAACCCCCAAACAAAACACAAATACATAAGTACATTAGTGACTATTACAAAATGAACTGAGACACAACAAAAGTGAAAATCTTCAGCTCCACCTTCGGCCTACTCCTGCTCGCTTTCCTAGCTGTGCAACGATAGCTTCTCTTTCGTAGATTGCAGCTGGAGCTGAAGATTTCCACTTTTGTTGTCTTAGTTCATTTTGTAGTAATCACTAATGTACATATGTATTTGTGGTTTGGTTTAGGGGTTGTACGTGGGTAGACTATAATAGGACTTATTTCAATAGAAGTTAGTATGTGTTCCGTTGTTGAGATTGTTGTAATAGCATAGAATTGTCTATCCTTATTCCTATCCTAGAAGTACAAGCGACAATCCCTAGTATGGATGCCAGAGTATCCGTAGGTCGAGTAGCTTGGGTACATGTAACATATCTGACTCGCCTTATTCTGGGAGTGAGGCATAACATGTTGTTTTTAGCGATGGCCCATGCATGTCTAGAATAAGAACCCTATGATAGGGATATCTTTTAGAACCTCATCCACTTGTTAAGTTATTCTAAGAGTTTGCCTTTAGTAGCTTTTATCAGTAGTGTTATATTCTATAGATTGGTTACTATAATAGTTTCCTACAGTGGTTATAAGAACTTTTTCCCCCCTTGTGTGAAAGTTTAATCTAGAACCTTTGAGGTTAAGATGAATAATCACGAGACTTGCAAGGAGTGTTGTAGTGATTAACACATTCTCATACTGACTGTCGGACATTATCCCTGATAAAGAGGCTAATTCAGGTTCTTAGGATTTTTATAAAAAAATATAGACTTAGCACCATTAAGAAATCTCTGCGTGAGAAATGAGATTGTCAGAGAGTGACCTTATAAATGGGGTGTAGTATCTAGGAATGGTTTTGTATTGTATATAGTTTCGTGCTATGTGAATATTTGTATATATGTATGCGTTTGAACTTTTTGTCTGTTGCAGTCACATTTTGTTGTACACAAGATGGGTATAACTGCGTAAATATCTAGGAATGGTTTTGTTTTGATATAATTTATGCTATGCGAATATTTGCAGATATGTATGCATTTGAACTTTTTGCCGGTTGCATTCTCATTAACATGTTTTTTGATACTACAGATAGTATATGATTAATAAACATATTACATGTATTACAAAGGGAATTACCAAGGGCATCACAAAAAGTGATAGGGGCTATCACATGATAGGGGGCATCACCCTTGAGTTGTAAAAGTGTTAGGGGACATCCATAATTTGTTAGGGGATATCACACACCTCACACACCCATCTCCTATTCTTTCTTCCGCTTCCTCCTACACAAATTTGTCTTCCTCCCTCTCTTCCTCTTACAATCTCTTCCTCTTACAACCCTAATCTTCCTCTTCTTCTTCCTCTCTTCGTTTCATTGTATATTTTCTAGGTTTTTCCAAATAAATTGAACACAACAATATTTAGTTTTTTTTCTTTCTTTCTTTCTTCCTTTTAGATTTCATTTAATGTATGTTGGGAAGTTTTTTTTTTCTTTTGAACACCATTATTGATGATTTTGAACACCATTTGCTTTAGAAACAGGCACAGTCGGGTTGGGGATGACAAAGGACTGCCAGCAGTCCTAAGACACAGTTTTCTGTCTTAGGGCTGTCAGGATTCTGGCAGAAAACTGTGATAGCCCCCTAACATTTTTTCAAGAGTATTTTGGGTATAAAAAATGAAAACTTTTAAAAAGTTGTGATAGCCCCTATCACTTTGTTCGCTGCCCTTAGTAATTTTCATTACAAGCAGGTACTGGATTCTCTCTTCCTCTCGTCTTCTTCCTTCTTGAATGGAATCTTTTCCATTTCCTCTCTCTGTGTTCACAACACACCCACACTCCCACCCCCGAACATGTGTGGCAATAACAACAAGGACAACGGCCGCATCAGTGTGCAGCACCGTCCTCCCGTGTCCTGCAGCGTCGATGGAAATTCTGCCGCACCACCCAACTATTACTCTACAGATTCTATGTTCATTTTTATACAACAAAAAAGCCTAAAAGTTGCAGCATTTTTCTTTAGTATGTTCCCGAATCTCTTCGTCATACAGGTAGAACTCTCCAGGTAACTTGGTGGCTATATATTTGCTTTGTCTTCATCATTCTATCCCAAGGAAGCTTTCAAAGAAGGTACCCCGAAGTAGACTCGACTATATAACCCACTGAACTAGAATTTTATGAACCATGCATTTTCTGAAATATTTTAGTTGCAAAGCGTATATTAAGTTTCAAGTTGGAGATAACCTCTATCAGTTGATCAAATTAACACAACTTTCATCTGTAGGAAACATATAGCATTCACCATGTGAGTTCTTGAATATTAACTTTGAGCTTCAGAATAAGAACATGCACATTGGGGAATATTTTAGTGCATCAGTAATATGCAGCACATAGAAACTTCCACAGGGATAGTCTTTGGTGAGTCCATGAAAGCCTACATTTATTAGGTTCACATTCACTCTTAAACTAGAGTTTTTTTTTTTTGCACATTCTACCTTTTGGCGGTGGATTTTGTTAAGTTTTCGGCTAATACACTACTTTTATTGACTATGCCAATTTGTATTTGGTATGTAGATCGAAGATCATTTTTCCTTCTCTCCCTTATCAGCATCTCACTACCCTTGGGAACTTCTGAAAACATTTTCTACCATTTCATATGGTAGTAGAAGCTACAAGAACAAGTGGTGTAACTCATGATTCTTGCTTCTTTGCAGATATGACCCGGTTGATGATGGAATATTGGGTTCTAAGTTCATATGTTATTACTAAATTGATCGATAATGTTTGATAGAAGAACAACTATTTTCTTATTTCTTGTTATCAGTCAACTTTATGAAGTTCCTTGAGGTCTTAACAGATGGTTTTATGTATGAAGACATCTGTTATTGCTCCCTTGTTTTGCCTTCATTTACCAACTTGTGCGAACCCAGTATCCTTGCCCTTGTGGAACTAATAATATGTAAAACCCCTAAATTTCTACTATTTTTTTTTATTTATCGATTTTTGGTACTGATTAAAAAATTTTGTATTGTACGTCGTGTAGTCGTATTGTACGTCGTGCACGAAAATTTTATTTTTTGTTTTGCTCGACGAGTACGAATATGTGCGAGCGTACATATTTTAGAAAAGCATTTTCTATTTTATTGTACACTTTCAAAATATTATATATAATTATTATTCTTGTTATAAAAGCCTTTTTTGTTTTTTTAAGAGTTATTAATCAAATAATATTTTATTGTGTACTAGGAAAAGTATGCATTATTTATGCTTACATATATATTTCATAAATATTTATTTGAGTTATTTCTAAATAATAATATAATTTTCGAAATTAATATTAATAGTATTTTAGAAAATATATTTTAAAATTATTGGGACATTTAAATCTTGATTTAAAATTTTGGATTTATTTAAATAGTTAAATATTTGAAATTGATTTATCTCATGGATTTTATACTAGAAATTAATTTGATTAAATTGGATACTTGATTTGAAATTGATTTGCAATTGAAATTGGATTTGATTTGGGTTTAAATTTCTTGAATTGATTTAAATTATTTGATTGAATATTCTAATTGGGTTTAAACCAAATCCTAAACCCTATCCAACTGGGAATTCCCACATCCTATAAATAGGCAGGTACTCCTCCATAATTCTCTCCACAACCAAAATTTTCCACAAAAATTGGTGCATCGTGTCTGTGCCTCCCCACATCCACTATATGTAATTCTAGTACATATACATAATTTCGACCCCGTGTCCGACAACCCCGGACACCCAACCTTGTCGTGTCGGACACCCCCGACACGACGCATCCCAAATTCCTAACCCAAACCCGACATCTTCGTCACCACCACCACAGATCTCCGGCCAAACTCCCCGACCGCTGCCACACCCAAACGGCCATCATCACCACATTCACCGCCACCCTCAGCAACACCAGCCACCACCTGCCTCCGTCTTCCCGACATCCGACTCCGACCACCACCGCACCGAAATCCACCATAACCACCACTGCTACTGCCATCACCCCGACTCCCCATCTCTGTCGTGCCGCGATGACCGCACAACCACCCGCACCATCCCGTCGTCACCGCCCCGGCCATCTTCGGCCAGCGGGCGCCCCCAAACCCAAACACCGGTAACAACGACAAGAGAAAAGAAAGTAGAAGAAGAGGAAAACCAGACCCAAACCCTAACCTGCGCTGCGCCGTGCCTCCCCGTCGGAGCTCGTCCTCTCCGCGTTGCGTCTCGAACCACGAGCGCCACCAACGCCGAGTCCAACGAGCCTCACTGTGGCCGGCCACGTCCAGCACCGCGCCACCGCCAGTACCTTCTCCGGCGCACCATCGCGCGACTTCCCTCGATTTCGGTCGAGCACGCGCCCAACTCCGCCGCCCCACCTGGGCGGAGCGCCACCCCTGTGCGTCGAAGACCCCGCGAGCAGATCTCCGTTCGCCGACGCCAGGCGCCGACTCCGTCGCTCCCATCCGCTCCTCACTCCCCGCCAGATCCAACCACCGGCGAAGCCTCCGAGCCAGGCGCCTGACTCCGCCGCGCTCGGCGAGGCTTCCCAGCACTGCGCGCAGCTCCCCCTCCGCCGAGCGCTGCGCCGGACCACCTCGGCTCCGCCTCTCCTTTCTCCCTCCGCTGCCTCCACCAACGTCGGCTCCGCCTTCCGCCGCCTGCCGCCCGACCGCCGGCCTCGGTGAGTAAACCCTCTGCTCTCCCCCTCTTCGTTCCTCCACTCTCGCTCTTCTCTCTCTCTCGGGATGATGGATTGGGGAAAAAGGTTTTGAGGTTAAAGGTTATTATTATTATTATTATTATTATTATTATTAGTATT
This sequence comes from Iris pallida, assembly GCA_029216955.1. NCBI lineage: Eukaryota > Viridiplantae > Streptophyta > Magnoliopsida > Asparagales > Iridaceae > Iris > Iris pallida. Next base: position 6,596,797 of record JANAVB010041618.1, on the reverse strand, counting down.
ATTATTAGTTTACTGGTGAATTATTATTATTAATAGTATTATTATTAATGATGATTAATATTTCTATTATTATTATTATTATCATTATTAATTCTATTATTAATATTATTAACATCATTATTATTATTATTATTATTATTATTATTATTATTATTTATCACTAATACTAGATTACAAGGTATTCTGTTATTGATAAGCAAATATATTATTAGTATTGTTATTATTACTTCTGTTTTATAAATATATATATAATAAATATTTTCTCAAAAACTTAACTTTTTACTAAAAATAGTTTGGCTACTTATGATTTTAAATATATTGTTACATTATGTCTAACTAAATTTAAACATAACTTTTGAGCAAAAACTATATTTAACAAACTGGGACTTTTATCCTTGGAATGATTTCTAGATTTTCAACATATTTTACAAAGGTTTACTTAGAAAACTTATTTTTAATAAACTTCGAGTTTAGCCCAAAATATTTTTTTTTGCTTTTAAAGTATTTTCATAAAAACATATTTTGACTAATAAAAGATATTTTTCTAAAATTTTATATATAAAATATTTTCAAGTATTTACGTGAAAGTATTTTCTAAAATTAGTATATGTATCTATCTCCACAAATTTCCCCTCAATTATCCCCATCGCTCACGACTAATCGTATGTCCTATTTTCTCATGACTTCGAACCCCATACATACTCGCCTTGGCAATTGGACAGAGCAGAACTTGTTGGATCATTGTACCACACCAGACGACACACCAGGCAAGACACCTTGCCTTTACTGTTTAAATTTTCTGCTCAATATCATGCATGTCTTAGTTGTTTCTTTTTTAAATTATATGTAAATACAAATTACTATATTTTTGGCTTAGAGTTAAGGGACTACCGTCAAATTTAGTGTGTCTCATTGACTTGTCACGATTATACACGAGTTGTGTGTGAGAGTTGTGAGTATCATGTAGTGGTCACTTGCGTGTTGGCTGATCACCCGTGCGCATGCGTAGGAATAACTGTCAATAGATGCATGATTAGAAGACTTGACAGTTATCTATTATAAACCCGTGTTGTAGAAACGACACGTGTTGGTGTGTCGTGGTTACGATGCACGTATAGTATCATTGGGGGGAGGGGACAGCTACTAGCGTAGGGGCTACTTTTTACACACATTTTGGGAGATAGTGTCTCGGATGAGCGCTACGTGTTACCCGGCCGATAGTGTCTCGGATGAGCGCTACTTGTTGGCCACTCTTTATTACATGCTTGAGACAGCCCCTGCGTAGAACGTTGTCCTCTAAATTAAAATCCACATAGAATGGTTAGGAACCTTTACTCATGCATACTTTTATGTTGAGCTTATTTATTCAGTTTATCGGCATGATGTTATGTGTCTTGTTACGCCCCTCTAAGGACCTGGTTTTTCCCCAGGTGTGTGTCTTCGTGATTTCTTGCAGGTGCTCTAGCTAAGGCCATTCCTTCCATCGTGATGACTGCTTTTGGACTTGTCATTGCTTCGCTCGACCAATCACTTTCTTTGTATATTTCTTCTCTATTTAAATTAGTTGGTAGTGGACTTTGTCTCCGCCCAACGATTGTTTCATAAATATTCAAGTTGATTTCTATTTTATTATTCCTTTCATTGTGGATGAGATTTAGTTGTCTTGGATTACTACATTTACAGCTTATGTATACATACGAGGTCCATGTATTTCGTATGTATACAGCTGGCATGTCTACGTACTTGGTCCTACGTATTTTGGGACTGGGGCGTTACATGTTTTTGTGGTGGCCCATGCAGGTCAAGTTTGTCACTTCGGTTATGAAATTGTACCGATGTGGGCCTGCAATATAGGATTAGTGTCTAGAATCTCATCCACTTACTTAACATCCTTTCTTGACTTCCAATTTCGAACTCTCGTTCGACCTCCTTGAATTGCATCTTGCTTGACTCCTTCTACCGCAAATTTCTTAGTTTTGTATTTAGTAAGATGACTACACTAGTATATGCCCATAGGTTAAACACATGGCTAGATAGATTGCATTGACAATTAATATCCATTGAGGTTATATTTGAGTATAAAGACATTTATTTTTCCTAGAGATATGATCATAAAGATTAGTTAATTCCAAGTTGGGTAGTAGCATATTACCGCCATCAAAGGATAGTTGAAATTTTACTTTAAATTTACAAGGTGGTATACACAAGAGGATAGCTAGATCGAGAAAGCAAATTTTTTATGAATTTTGATATTGTGAATTAGTTATGATTTATTAGGGATATGAAATCAATTTAAGAAATATCTTGAGTTTTTATATTGTGACACTTGATTTACGGTAAACTTTAAGTTTGGATATCTCGAGATTATTTAAAAAGTTTAAATTATGATTTTGTAGATGACTAGAGAGACGAAAGTTTAGAAGGGAGAGAACTTGAGGTTTTAAATTTGCGCGTACGATTTATGAGTTTATTAAATTTTGAAATTTAAATTTTTTGGAAGATATCAACTTTGAAGGAAAATTTCAATTTCAATTTTTGTCCTATGATCTATGATTTATAGAGTTATTTAAATTTCGAGTTTAAGGCCTTTTTATTATGGATAGTTAAATTTTGGTAAAAAGCATGTTTATTTTGCTATATACAAGGACTATTTCAAGATTGATTAGAGATTTCAATTAAATTGACAGTCTAATATAATCGGTAATGGTGGCAGAGTATCTTGAAAATTTTATTGAGAACTTCGAGGAACTTGAAATTTAGATTAGATCATATTGGTAGAGGACCAAGAAGCAAGGAAGGTCACCCTAGTGAGATAAAAGTATTGTACATTAGAGTGCCATGCCACCTATGATTATGATATTGCATACACACAAGTATAGTTAGTCATCGACCAAACCGATGAACATATCTTTTGACTTACTTGACCTTCCCTCAATTCTAGATCTTTTGTCATGACCATCTAATCATTTGAAACTTGAGAAATGATTATATTGTTCCTTGATCATACTCCATCTACGTGGCTATCATATCTTTAGAAATTGGATTTCTAATTTATTTTACATTGATTTGTTAGAATCTAAGTTATCTTTATTTCATGCTTTAGCTCGATCATTTATATGGTTCGTTAATCATTATCTCATGAACTCCCACTTTCTATTTTAATTTCTTTTGTGTCCTTTACCGTGACTTGGGTAATTGGAGCACAATACTAGACTTTTCCTTCCCACAAATTTCACAAACAAGACCTACACGAGCCCACCTTCATGTAGGTATATCATGTGCCACTAAAACACGTCTCCTTGTACTCTAATTTCATATTGCGACTCTCGGGTCAAAATGACTGGACTCAAATCCCTACCATGAAACCAATATACTTTAAACTATAGATGAGACTCGACCTCGACTCAATTCTTTCGAACCGATATATGATTTTGTTCTACTTAATTCCTTACATGCTTAGCCTTGCATTTTATCTTGAGTACTGTACCTATCACACCATTGGTTTAATTCTTGTAAGTGGAGTAGAATACCTCCCGACCTAACCAACCTTTTGTGGACCATATTGATAGGTTCACTTGGACCATAGAATTCAGAAAACCCTAACTTATCTAGTCAACCAAGCCGACTGCATAGGCCCAAATTTTGGGCAAAACTTAGATTTTATAAGATCTTGGACTAATTGATTTCTTTCATCATTATCCTTTACTTATTATTTAATTACCTATGATGCTAAAATAGCTTAGTTTTGCAAGCGTATTCCTTATCAAGCTTGATCATGACATATGTTTTATTGGGTCGCTCCCACTAACATATTGTCTAATCAGAACCGGTGCATGATGGTCTGATCAACCGAGTGCACTTTGGTTCGCCTTTATCTATCGTCCTACGTGGATGGGGACATAGCTAAACTTGCCCTCTAGAATCCCATCCACGACTGCCTTGACAATTCCTTTGAAATTATTCGATCGTCCTTGAATCACGTATTCGTATTCGATAACACCTCCTTCGAACTCTCTATTGTTTTCGCCTTCACCCATTTATTTTTGAATAACGAAGGCGGTATACTGGAACTTCCTCTAGCCATCCTATCAAATACGACCATATCGTATTATTTTCCTATGATCTAGATCGCAATTTCCTACGACATGATTTTGTTATTGATTGTTCATCACCAATACCCCCTTATGTCTTCACACCCCCTACAAATTCTTAATTTCGAGGACGAAATTCTTTTAAGTTGGGTAGGATGTAAAACCCCTAAATTTCTACTATTTTTTTATTTATCGATTTTTGGTACTGATTAAAAAATTTTGTATTGTACGTCGTGTAGTCGTATTGTACGTCGTGCACGAAAATTTTATTTTTGTTTTGCTCGACGAGTACGAATATGTGCGAGCGTACATATTTTAGAAAAGCATTTTCTATTTTATTGTACACTTTCAAAATATTATATATAATTATTATTCTTGTTATAAAAGCCTTTTTTGTTTTTTTAAGAGTTATTAATCAAATAATATTTTATTGTGTACTAGGAAAAGTATGCATTATTTATGCTTACATATATATTTCATAAATATTTATTTGAGTTATTTCTAAATAATAATATAATTTTCGAAATTAATATTAATAGTATTTTAGAAAATATATTTTAAAATTATTGGGACATTTAAATCTTGATTTAAAATTTTGGATTTATTTAAATAGTTAAATATTTGAAATTGATTTATCTCATGGATTTTATACTAGAAATTTAATTTGATTAAATTGGATACTTGATTTGAAATTGATTTGCAATTGAAATTGGATTTGATTTGGGTTTAAATTTCTTGAATTGATTTAAATTATTTGATTGAATATTCTAATTGGGTTTAAACCAAATCCTAAACCCTATCCAACTGGGAATTCCCACATCCTATAAATAGGCAGGTACTCCTCCATAATTCTCTCCACAACCAAAATTTTCCACAAAAATTGGTGCATCGTGTCTGTGCCTCCCCACATCCACTATATGTAATTCTAGTACATATACATAATTTCGACCCCGTGTCCGACAACCCCGGACACCCAACCTTGTCGTGTCGGACACCCCCGACACGACGCATCCCAAATTCCTAACCCAAACCCGACATCTTCGTCACCACCACCACAGATCTCCGGCCAAACTCCCCGACCGCTGCCACACCCAAACGGCCATCATCACCACATTCACCGCCACCCTCAGCAACACCAGCCACCACCTGCCTCCGTCTTCCCGACATCCGACTCCGACCACCACCGCACCGAAATCCACCATAACCACCACTGCTACTGCCATCACCCCGACTCCCCATCTCTGCCGTGCCGCGATGACCGCACAACCACCCGCACCATCCCGTCGTCACCGCCCCGGCCATCTCCGGCCAGCGGGCGCCCCCAAACCCAAACACCGGTAACAACGACAAGAGAAAAGAAAGTAGAAGAAGAGGAAAACCAGACCCAAACCCTAACCTGCGCTGCGCCGTGCCTCCCCGCCGGAGCTCGTCCTCTCCGCGTTGCGTCTCGAACCACGAGCGCCACCAACGCCGAGTCCAACGAGCCTCACTGTGGCCGGCCACGTCCAGCGCCGTGCCACCGCCAGTACCTTCTCCGGCGCACCATCGCGCGACTTCCCTCGATTTCGGTCGAGCACGCGCCCAACTCCGCCGCCCCACCTGGGCGGAGCGCCACCCCTGTGCGTCGAAGACCCCGCGAGCAGATCTCCGTTCGCCGACGCCAGGCGCCGACTCCGTCGCTCCCATCCGCTCCTCACTCCCCGCCAGATCCAACCACCGGTGAAGCCTCCGAGCCAGGCGCCTGACTCCGCCGCGCTCGGCGAGGCTTCCCAGCACTGCGCGCAGCTCCCCCTCCGCCGAGCACTGCGCCGGACCACCTCGGCTCCGCCTCTCCTTTCTCCCTCCGCTGCCTCCACCAACGTCGGCTCCGCCTTCCGCCGCCTGCCGCCCGACCGCCGGCCTCGGTGAGTAAACCCTCTGCTCTCCCCCTCTTCGTTCCTCCACTCTCGCTCTTCTCTCTCTCTCGGGATGATGGATTAGGGGAAAAAGGTTTTGAGGTTAAAGGTTATTATTATTATTATTATTATTAGTATTATTATTAGTTTACTGGTGAATTATTATTATTAATAGTATTATTATTAATGATGATTAATATTTCTATTATTATTATTATTATCATTATTAATTCTATTATTAATATTATTAACATCATTATTATTATTATTATTATTATTATTATTATTATTATTTATCACTAATACTAGATTACAAGGTATTCTGTTATTGATAAGCAAATATATTATTAGTATTGTTATTATTACTTCTGTTTTATAAATATATATATAATAAATATTTTCTCAAAAACTTAACTTTTTACTAAAAATAGTTTGGCTACTTATGATTTTAAATATATTGTTACATTATGTCTAACTAAATTTAAACATAACTTTTGAGCAAAAACTATATTTAACAAACTGGGACTTTTATCCTTGGAATGATTTCTAGATTTTCAACATATTTTACAAAGGTTTACTTAGAAAACTTATTTTTAATAAACTTCGAGTTTAGCCCAAAATATTTTTTTTTGCTTTTAAAGTATTTTCATAAAAACATATTTTGACTAATAAAAAGATATTTTTCTAAAATTTTATATATAAAATATTTTCAAGTATTTACGTGAAAGTATTTTCTAAAATTAGTATATGTATCTATCTCCACAAATTTCCCCTCAATTATCCCCATCGCTCACGACTAATCGTATGTCCTATTTTCTCATGACTTCGAACCCCATACATACTCGCCTTGGCAATTGGACAGAGCAGAACTTGTTGGATCATTGTACCACACCAGACGACACACCAGGCAAGACACCTTGCCTTTACTGTTTAAATTTCTGCTCAATATCATGCATGTTTTAGTTGTTTCTTTTTAAATTATATGTAAATACAAATTACTATATTTTTGGCTTAGAGTTAAGGGACTACCGTCAAATTTAGTGTGTCTCATTGACTTGTCACGATGATACACGAGTTGTGTGTGAGAGTTGTGAGTAGTCATGTAGTGGTCACTTGCGTGTTGGCTGATCACCCGTGCGCATGCGTAGGAATAACTGTCAATAGATGCATGATTAGAAGACTTGACAGTTATCTATTATAAACTCGTGTTGTAGGAAACGACACGTGTTGTGTGTCCGTGGTTACGATGCACGTATAGTATCATTGGGGGGAGGGGACAGCTACTAGCGTAGGGGCTACTTTTTACACACATTTTGGGAGATAGTGTCTCGGATGAGCGCTACGTGTTACCCGGCCGATAGTGTCTCGGATGAGCGCTACTTGTTGGCCACTCTTTATTACATGCTTGAGACAGCCCCTGCGTAGAACGTTGTCCTCTAAATTGAAATCCACATAGAATGGTTAGGAACCTTTACTCATGCATACTTTTATGTTGAGCTTATTTATTCAGTTTATCGGCATGATGTTATGTGTCTTGTTACGTCCCTCTGAGGACCTGGTTTTTCCCCAGGTGTGTGTCTTCGTGATTTCTTGCAGGTGCTCTAGCTAAGGCCATTCCTTCCATCGTGATGACTGCTTTTGGACTTGTCATTGCTTCGCTCGACCAATCACTTTCTTTGTATATTTCTTCTCTATTTAAATTAGTTGGTAGTGGACTTTGTCTCCGCCCAACGATTGTTTCATAAATATTCAAGTTGATTTCTATTTTATTATTCTTTCATTGTGGATGAGATTTAGTTGTCTTGGATTACTACATTACAGCTTATGTATACATACGAGGTCCATGTATTTCGTATGTATACAGCTGGCATGTCTACGTACTTGGTCCTACGTATTTTGGGACTGGGGCGTTACACTGGAAGCTTGGTAGATCCTCGGAAGCTGCTCCGAAATCTGGCCACACAAAACCAGCTGGGTCAAACCCCAGAAAGGGCAAGTGCCACAAGGAGGCCACAAATAAGAACAAAAGCCAGCATATCAGAACATAAAGAATAAAAGAAAAGTACAAGTAGTAAAGTACACAGGACGATAAACGACTAGGGACGTGGAACCATTCCGGGAGCCAGGTTACAATCATTAAACCAGACAAGGACCGGAGTTGTAACCCTTCGCCTGAATAGCTCATTGTCTCTACTCATTTATCGTTAAGATAAGGAAAACAAACATGCTCAGGAGATAGCAGGTACTTGAGCTAGACAAGACTTAGACAGAGCTGGACACCATTCATTCACAATCGGCCAAGCAAGTACTACGGTTTACTACTTTAACTAACTAGGGTTATCACAAGCCTAATTACTAACAAGATGCAGTGAGATTGTTCCACAGTCACAAGCCCTGCAGACCATCCAGGCTACCCAGGACGAAAATTAGGGGTTGAATTCAGGTGGGTACATCGCCCGGGAGACAAATGTACCCTTAGGTGACTTAGAGGGTGCAACACTCGACGGTGCGCTAGAAATGTGCCCTACTCGACGGCAGGCTACAGATCCCAAGAGCGCCCAGGTAACGGGATTGCCTGTAGCTGTGTCATCTCTTCATGACTACTGTGTTATTCTAGTTATTAACCTTAATCCATTTTAGTAGGAGCTCCTGACCGTGGTACTCAGGAGTCCCATCTTAGACATGATGCAAGACTGGACAAGTGGATTTAACAATCAAGCAAGAAAAAACCACCCACGGTTTCAAGGCAAGTCAAGTTAAGTTATCAAGTCATGTCAAGTCAGGAGTGCGCCGCCACGGCCACTATCAAGTTATCAAGATAAATCATGTCAGGTGGGTCATGTCGGAAGTGCACCACTACGGGTCACTACCGTGTTATGCTAGTTCTTTGTCATACCAGGCCATGTACAATAGTCATTCCAAACATGTTAAGTAAAATCAAGTTCATGACAAAAGGCGTAAGAATATAAAATGGACGTAAAATATCTAATAAAATATCAATATACAGGGCTATAGAAGAGCCAAGCTTAGAGAAATAAAACCAAAACTCCAAGAGCCAATAGATTGCGCAAGGGGTCAGGGGGTTGGATTACGCAGGTGTCAGTTACGCAGGGTGCCAAGTGCTCAGGGGCACAGGACGCAGGGGCAGATGGCGCATGGGTCAGATTACGCATGAACAGACTGTGCAGGAGTGAATTGCGCAGGGGTGGATTGCGCATGAGCAGACTGCGCAGGAGTGAATTGCGCAGGGGTGGATTGCGCATGAGCAGACTGCGCAGGAGTGAATTGTGCAGGGTGAAGTGCGCATGAATGGTTGGCGTATGGGGCTGAGCGCAGTTCACCATAGGGCAAGCTGCGCGGTCGGCACTGTGCTAAAGAGCGCAGGCCGAGAGGGGCTGCGCAGTCCAGCTCTGCGCTAAAGAGCGCAGGCTGCAGGCTGCTACTCCAGGCCGAGAAGAACACCAAGAACACCAAGAATTTAAATTTTCATATCTTTGTCAAATCAAAGCCAAATCTAGATTTTCAAAGTTCTAACTTGAGTAAAATTGAATTCTCTTCCACATGGAAGCATCAAAACCCACAAAAATCCAACCAAAATAGATCAAAACCATATAAATCTGAAAATAGTTAAAACCTAGATCTAGAACAATGGAGACTCCAAATCACAAAATGTCAAGTTCTAATGTTGATCACCATGGCCTAATCTAGCTAATGAACAAATAAAATGTGGTTCTCATGTGGTGGCAAGGTGTACTTGCCTATGGGTGTTGGTGAGTTGTGTAGAGGAAGGAAGAAGAAGGAGATGGAGAAGTAAATAAAAAATAAAGAGGAGAGAGAAAAGGTTGGTAGGTTTTAATGGGGGTGGTTATGATGGAATGGAGGTGGAGAATAGGCTAAGGTGTTCCACTCATGATGAACCAAACCAAACCAAACCAACTCCATAAAATAAAACCAAGCCATGGTCCAAACCCATTTACGAGAAACCAAAATCCGCAAGTCAAAAAAATAAAATACGTGCCAAAAATCAAATTACGAGTACAAATACGAAATACAGGAAATGAGGGTGACAACTCTACCCACCTTCAAAGAATTCCGTCCTTGGAATTTAATCAAGGAGCTAGAGATTGCCACGATAAGCTATACTAAGCACAGACAAGCTACACTAAGCAGTTCAATAATACAATCATACAATGCAAGCAAGGAAGGGAAAGTGTAAGGCACAAGGAAGACATTATACCTTACGAGTCAAACAGGTAGGGGTATCGCGATCGGATGTCGTCCTCACGCTCCCATGTTGACTCACCTAGAGAGTGATGACCCCAAGCAACACGGACTAAGTTAATGGTCTTGTTCTTGAGCATCTTTTCCCTCCGGTCCAAAATAGACACGGGCCTCTCCTCATACGAAAGGTTGGTACCAACAACCAATTCCGAATGATCTAGGATATGGCTCGGGTCCGGGATGTACCGTCTTAATTGGGATACATGGAATACATCATGTACCTCACTTAGCGACGGCGGAAGAGCGAGACGATAGGACACATCGCCTACTCGCTCCAGAATATCGAACGGCCCTATATACCTAAAACTAAGCTTTTCCCGCACGCCAAAACGAATGACGCCGTGGGTAGACGAGATCCTAAGGAATACATGGTCGCCGACGGCAAATTCTAAGGGACGCCAATGAGCATCGGCCCAATGGCGCTGGCGATCCTGAGCAACTCGGAGGTGATCTCTGACCTTCCTGACCACTTCAACCGTCTGAGAAATCAGTTCTGGACTGAGAATCTGCCTTTCTCCGACATCGTCCCATGCTAGCGGAGATCTGCACTTCCTACCATACAGAGCCTCGAAGGGTGCCATCTGGATACTGGCCTGGAAACTATTGTTGTACGAAAATTCTACCAGGTGCAGGTGATCCTCCCACGAACCACCGAAGTCAAGGGTACACGACCGCAACATATCTTCGAAAGTTTGTATAGTACGCTCTGACTGCCCATCTGTCTGCGGATGATACGCTGAGCTGAACTTGAGACGAGTCCCCAAACTTTGATGAAGACTGCGCCAGAAGTGCGATGTGAATCTCGTATCCCTGTCTGATACTATGCTGACTGGCACTCCGTGAAGTCGGACGATCTGCCTGAGATACATCTTTGCTAGCTGCGCCGTCGACTGTCCAACTCTAAATGGAAGAAAGTGTGCCACCTTGGTAAGCGTGTCTACAATGACCCAAATAGCATCTCTGTCTGCCGGAGATCTGGGTAACCCAGTCACGAAATCCATGGTTATGTGTTCCCATTTCCATTATGGGATCGGTAAAGGTTGAAGAAGTCTAGCTGGCCTCTGATGTTCAGCCTTGACTTGTTGGCAAACCAAACATCGAGAGACATACCGGGCTATCTCCCTCTTCATACCATTCCACCAAAAGTGTTGACAAATATCTCGGTACATCTTCGTGCTGCCTGGGTGGATGGAATACTGCGAACTGTGAGCCTCTGCCATGACTTCCTGTCTGATATCTCCACTGGGTACACAAAGACGCGTGCCATGTCGAAGTGTACCATCCTCATGAATACATAAATCTGGCCTTCTCCCTGCCTCGCACTCTGCTCTGAGCCGCCGAATCTTGGAATCTGTTAACTGTGCTGTCCGGATCCTCTCAACTATGGTGGACTGAATCTGTAGGCTGGCCATCAAGGCCACATTGGAAGGAAGAACCACTTCAATTCCCATCTTCTGAAGATCCGACAATAACTCTGGTTGCACCGTCAGAAAATAAACTCTGGCTCTCCGGCTCAACGCATCTGCTACAACGTTGGCCTTCCCTGGATGATACTGCAAATCCACATCGTAGTCCACCAGTAGCTCGAGCCATCTTCTCTGCCGCATATTAAGATCCTTCTGGGTGAAAACATACTTCAGGCTCTTATGATCAGTAAATATCTCCACTCTGTCTTCGTACAAGTAGTGCCTCCACAACTTAAGTGCAAATACCACTGCTGCTAGCTCCAAATCGTGGGTCGGGTAATTCTTCTCATGATCACGGAGTTGACGTGACGCATAAGCAATTACCTTCCCATGCTGCATCAAAACACATCCCAATCCTCTGCCTGAAGCGTCGCAATAAACTGTGAATCCTCCGGTCCCATCTGGAAGGGTGAAAATGGGAGCCGTTATCAAACCTCGCTTCAACTTCTCAAATGATTCCTGACATTCTGATGTCCAAACGAACGGCACATCCTTGCGGGTCAACTGGGTCATTGGCGCTGAAATCCTTGCAAAATCAGAGACGAACCGCCGGTAGTAGCCGGCCAATCCAAGAAAGCTGCGAACTTCTGCCACTGAGCTGGGTACTGGCCATGCCTCGATAGCCACAATCTTCTGGGGATCCACTTCCACTCCTCCTCTGGTAATAATGTGACCCAAGTAAGAAATACGATCGAGCCAGAACTCGCATTTACTGAACTTGGCGTACAACTGGTGCTCTCTAAGCGTCTGAAGGACGATTCTGAGATGCTGCTCATGCTCTACTTCGCTCTTGCTGTAGACCAGGATGTCATCAAGGAACACTATCACAAACTGATCCAAGTAAGGCATGAAAATACGGTTCATGAGGTCCATGAACACTGCCGGCACATTGGTCGCTCCAAAGGGCATAACTAGAAACTCCCAATGTCCGTACCTAGATCTGAACGCCGTCTTCGGGATGTCCTGCTCTCTGACTCTGATCTGGTGGTATCCTGACCGCAAGTCTATCTTCGAGAAAACTGAAGCCTCCTTGAGTTGATCAAACAAGTCATCTATCCTCGGGAGAGGGTATCTGTTCTTGATTGTCACTGAGTTCAAGGTACGATAATCAACACATAGCCTGGACGTACCATCCTTCTTTTTCACAAGAAGCATCGGGGCTCCCCAAGGTGATCCACTTGCACGAATGAATCCCTTGGTCCTGAGTTCTTCAATCATCTTGTACAAAATCTCCAACTCTGAAGGCGCCATTCTGTAGACTCTCTCTGATACTGGTGCTGTCCCGGGGATCAATTCTATAGTGAACTCAATCTCCCGCTCTGGCGACATCCCTGGAAGTTCCTCTGGAAAGACATCTGGAAATTCTTCAACTATCCGGGGCAACTGCACTGCTGCTATTGCCATCTGCAATACTGGGGAGGATGGCTCCACCGCGTCTCTGGAAAATGAAAACTCTGGCTTGCCTGGAATACTAAAGATAACCCTGCCAACATGGCAGTCTATCCTAGCATACTGGTTCCTCAACCAATCCATGCCTAGAACTACATCATAGTCTGCCATAGGGAATTCTATAAATCTAGCGGGGAACTCTCTACCGCTAACTACGATCCGACACGAGGAAAACACTCGATCTACTCCCACAAGACCATTACCAGTAAGTATATTGAGCCTCACTGATAATGACTCGGGCTCCAATCCTATCCGTGTCGCGAATCGTGCAGACATGAATGAATGCGATGCACCAGAATCAAATAATACCGAAGCTGGAGAGGAGTTGACGAGAATAGTACCTGCCACAACCTCTCCTGGTGTAACTTCTTCTTCCGTGGTCATCATCATAGCCTGACCTCTAGCTGCGGGTCCTCTCTGCTGGGAACCCCTCTGCCGACTCTGTACTGGAGCCTGGGTGAACTGCTGCTGGAAGGCCTGGGCCTGGGGCGCCAATGGCCTCGGGTACTGCTGTTGCTGCTGCTGCTGGACTGGAACTGGGGCTGATCCTCTCACCGAAGAACTAGAAAGGTTGGATGATGATGGACCTCCCATATTCGGGCAGGTCCCTATCTTATGATCTGCTCCTCCGCAAGCCAGGCACAATCCCTGCGCCCTACGACACTCTGCCACTACATGGCCCGGCTTCCCGCAATGTGAACATCCCACTGCGGAAGACTGCTTCTGCTTCTGCTGCTGCGGATACGTCGGGGTTGAATGCTGAACCGACGTCACTGAGGCCGCCCGCCTCGGAGTTCCAATGGTCAATCCCCTAGCTGCCGGAGCTGGAGCTGATGATTGGTGCATCTGACTGTGGGACCGCTTCCTGCCTCCGGTCCTATCCACGATCCTCTGGGAGGTGTACTCATGCCTCCTAGCTGCCCTCAATACTGTATCGAATGTCTGGTGCTCGAACTGTTCAACAGCCAATAAGATCTCCAAATGCAGCCCCTGTTGGAATCGCTGGGCCCTATCAAACTCGGTCGCCACCAAGGTGGGGGCAAACCTACTGAGTCTAGAAAACTCAGATGCATAACCATCGACTGTTCTGCCTCCTTGCTTCAAGTTGGTGAACCGGGTCTGCAGGTCGTACCGTGCCACAGCATCAAAGTACTTCGTCTGGAACCTCTTCCTAAATACTGCCCAAGCAATGGGTGCCACTAGTCCCATGGCCTGTGCTGCCCACCAGCTGCGAGCCAAGTCCAGCAACTGTAGGCGTACCACTGCCACCTTCTCGTTCTCGGGTGTCCTAGCTGCTTCCAGAATCACCTCGGTATCCTGAAGCCATGCATCCACGGCAACCGCATCCTCGGTACCGTCGAAGAAAGGAGGGTTCAATCGCTTGAAGCTGTTCGCCGCCTGGTTCCCTGGATGTCCGCCTCGGGTCAAAGCATCTTGAACTGTCTGGTACAGGACGTCGCTTCGATGATCCTGGAAAGCTATCAAAGTTCTGATGAGGCATACTAAGGTACCATTATCTGGCTCTGCGGGCTGGATGAGCCGAACTGGTGACTCTCCTCCAGTAGGCACCACTCTGGAGGCTATCCCGGAATGCTGGGCTTGATCTCCGGGTTGCTGCTGATCCACGGGACGTGCTCCACCTCGTCGATCGGTAGGACCAGGTACAGTGCCGCTGAAGAAGACGACACAGGGAACAATAAGGAAAGGACCAGGATAGATCAATAATATAAGCACGGGATCAGGGCAAGAATCCAGGGATTCAGAAGATACGAACAGAGATCAAGGACGAGTACTGATTGAGACATCTATCTGGTAAACCCCCACACATCTTGATTTACAAGACCTGCATGGGCCACCAATTAAACCATGTCACGCCCCAGAACCAGAATACTGGAGAGCGGGGCAGACATAGCCAGCTACGTATATTGAAATAGAATACATCTCAACTATACGGTCACGGCTGTCTAGATATGAGGGTTTACTACAAGCCAGCAGTCTCTTAAGGTCAAGCCTATTGTCTCAATCTCAAGCAATTAACAGAGTTACAAGATATTAGAGCATCAAATATATATATAAGGCATCCCAAATATTACATATTGGATGATCATGAAGCTAGTCGTACAAAATAATAGGACTAGCAAGAGTTCAGTCATACATGATCAACCCTAGGATTTGTTAATCATGTTTACAGCCCGTAGGCAGACAGTAAGTAAATGTGCATCGAGCTAACAGGTGCTCGTCGGCAAACGCCTCAAAAGAATAAATTTACATATAAGTGGGTGAATCAAAAAAGGAAAAACCCACTCGTAGCCCTGGTTCCTTCTAGTGTTCACCATTGGGCTGGAAGCTTGGCAGATCCTCGGGAGCTGCTCCGAAATCTGGCCACACAAAACCAGCTGGATTAAACCCCAGAAAGAGCAAGTGCTACATGGAGGCCACAAATAAGAACAAAAGCCAGCATATCAGAACATAAAGAATAAAAGGAAAGTACAAGTAGTAAAGTACACAGGACGATAAACGACTAGGGACGTGGAACCATTCCGGGAGCCAGGTTACAATCCTTAAACCAGACAAGGACCGGGGTTGTAACCCTTCGCCTGAATAGCTCATTGTCTCTACTCATTTATCGTTAAGATAAGGAAAACAAACATGCTCAGGAGATAGCAGGTACTTGAGCTAGACAAGACTTAGACAGAGCTGGACACCATTCATTCACAATCGGCCAAGCAAGTACTATGGTTTACTACTTTAACTAACTAGGGCTATCACAAGCCTAATTACTAACAAGATACAGTGAGATTGTTCCACAGTCACAAGCCCTGCAGACCATCCAGGCTACCCAGGACGAAAATTAGGGGTTGAATTCACGTGGGTACATCGCCCGGGAGACAAATGTACCCTTAGGTGACTTAGAGGGTGCAACACTCGACGGTGCGCTAGAAATGTGCCCTACTCGACGGCAGGCTACAGATCCCAAGAGCGCCCAGGTAACGGGATTGCCTGTAGCTGTATCATCTCTTCATGACTACTGTGTTATTCTAGTTATTAACCTTAATCCATTTTAGTAGGAGCTCCTGACCGTGGTACTCAGAAGTCCTATCCTAGACATGATGCAAGACTGGACAAGTGGATTTAACAATCAAGCAAGAAAGAACCACCTACGGTGTCAAGGCAAGTCAAGTTAAGTTATCAAGTCATGTCAAGTCAGGAGTGCGCCGCCACGTCCACTATCAAGTTATCAAGATAAATCATGTCATGTGGGTCATGTCGGGAGTGCACCACTACGGGTCACTGCCGTGTTATGCTAGTTCCTTGTCATACCAGGCCATGTACAATAGTCATTCCAAACATGTTAAGTAAAATTAAGTTCAGGACAAAAGACGTAAGGATATAAAATGGGCGTAAAATATCTAATAAAATATCAATATACAGGGCTATAGAAGAGCCAAGCTTAGATAAATAAAACCAAAACTCCAAGAGCCAATGGATTGCGCAAGGGGTCAGGGGGTTGGATTGCGCAGGTGTCAGCTGCGCAGGGTGCCAAGTGCGCAGGGGCACAGGGCGCAGGGGCAGATGGCGCATGGGTCAGATTGCGCATGAACAGACTGTGCAGGAGTGAATTGCGCAGGGGTGGATTGCGCATGAGCAGACTGCGCATGTAATGCTTGTGGTCCGTATTACATATTTCTGGAATGCGTGTACGTATTTTATTCTGTATTTGCATGATTCCTTGTTAGCTTGTATCTTGGCTTGGTTATTTCTTGGCTTGGTTCGGCAGGCTCGGTTTTCTTTGGTTCAATATGAACCAATGTGAACCCCTACCTACCACCACCATTGTATTTATTAATCCATTCTCTCTATTCTCTCTCTTCATTAATCATCTTCTTCTTCCCCATTACTTCCTTACCTACCAGAGAGAGAAGAGAGAGGTCTAGGCAAGTACAACTTGCTTCATGGAGGAACTCTGATTTTATTGCTCCATTCTCTTCTTTACTACATTATAATACACTTTAGTACTTGGCTTTTCTAATTTCCATGGCTAGATTCTTGTAGATCTAAGTTTGCATTATTTTTGGATTTCTTGGGTTTTGATCTACTTAATCTTGTTATTTTCTAGTTTTGATGGTTCCATGTTGTAGAGAATTTCGTTCTACCCTATTTTGACCTATGGAAGTTCGGATTTAGGCTCCGGATGATGGAGTTATGGAGCTTGAGGACTTGGCTCTCATGGTGTTCTTCTTCTCTGAAATTTTGGAGAAGATGAACAGTGCTTGACTTGACCGTATGAATATTCATGCGGCAAGTGTTCTCTTCAGCCGCATGGCTGGAAGTACTTGAGCCGCATGAGGGCCGAACTCATCTGGCCGCATAACTCACTCAATTCCCAGCCGCATAAGTTCTGAACTCTGCAGCCGCATGCGCCATTCCCGCTGGCCGTATGAGACTTGCTTGACCCAGCCGCATGAGGACTTCACCCTGAGCCGCATGAACTCAACACTCGCGAGCCGCATATGCACACTTGCTCCCAGCCGCATAGGCATTACTCCCCGCAGCCGCATGAGTACTCTTCCCTTCTGAGCCGCATATGGTTTCCTTCTCCCACAGCCGCATGAGTTGCTTCTTCTCGAGCCGTATGGAACCACACTTCCCCCTCCGGCCGTATGTACCTGATTGGCCAGCTAGCCGCATAAGACCCATTCCCCCAGCCGCATGAGTTTCCTATCTTCCTGACCGCATGTGCCCCCTTGTCTTAGCCGTATGGGATCCAGTGACCCTGGCCGCATGCGCTCTCCTAATTGGGCCGCATGAGTCTACCCTTTCCTGACCGCATATGACTTAGCCGCATGACTCTTCTATAGCCCTGAATATTGATATTTTATTAGATATTTTACGTCCATTTTATATCCTTACGCCTTTTGTCATGAACTTGATAATCATGGATTTATTTAATATGTTTGGAAATGGTACCTGAGCATGACATGATAGTGACCCGTAGTGGTGTACTTTTGATAAGAAAACCTGATATGACCTGATAGTGGCCCGTCGTGGCGCACTCTTGACAAGAACACTTGACATGATAAACCTGGCATAATTATCTTGAACAGCTGTTGCGACGGCTACCTGACATGACATGACCTGACAAGAATGAACATCCTGGACACCGTGGGCGATTGTGCTTGTACAAATAATCCAGTCCTGTCTTGCATCATATCTAGGAGGGGACTCCTGAGTACCACGGTCAGGAGTACCTATTGAAATGAACTAAGGACTAATAACTAGAATAATACATTAGTCATGAAGAGATTTCCCAGCTACAGGCAATCCCGTTACCTGGGCGCGCCTAGGATCTGTAGCCTGCCGTCGAGTAGGGCACATTTCCAGCACACTGTCATGTGTTGCACCTTTCAAGCTACTTAAGGGTACATGCGTTTCCTGGACGATGTACCCACCTGAATTCAACCCCTAATTTCGACCTGGGTAACCTGGATGGTCTGCAGGGCTTGTGGCTGTAGAATAATCTTACTGCATCTTATTAGTAATTAGGCTTATGACAACCCTAGTTAGTTAAAGTATCAAGCCGTAGTTCTTGCTTGGCCGTAAAATGATTGGATGGAGTCTAACCAGTCTAGTCTTGTCCTGATCCTGTTCCAGATTATTGAATGACCAGAATGCTTGTATTTATTTTACCGATAAATGGTGAGAAACCAAGCTCCGTTCAGACAAAGGGTTACAACCCCGGTCCTTGTTTGGTTTACGGGTTGTAACCTGGTTATCTGAATAGTTCTATGGTTATCTCGTCGTATATCATCCTGATATGTTTTCTTTATTTTCAGTTCTTACTTTTATCTTGTGCTGATTGCTGGTTTTAGTTCCTAAGTGAAGCTTCCTTTGTGGCACTTGCTCTTTCTGGGATCTGACCCAGCTAGTTTTGTATGGCCAGATTTCGGAGTAGCTCCAGAGGATCCACCGCTTTTCCAGCCCGATGGTGAACACCAGACGTAACCCGGGCAACGAGTGGGTTTATTTTTGCTCTTCCACTTTATTGTAAAAATATTCTTTTGAGGCGTTTAGCCGACGAGCACCTGTTTAGCTCGATTGTATTTACTTACTGTCTGCCTACGGGCTGTAACATGATTGACAGATCCTAGGGTTGATCATGTATGACTAAACTCTTGGTAGTCCTCATATTTTGTAACGACTAGCTTCATGATCAGCTGAATATGTAATATTTGGGATGCCTTATTATTGTATATTTAATGATCATACATCTTGTAACATTTACTTACTTGCTTGTGATTGAGACACTAGGCTTGTTCATGACCATAGGAGACTGTTGGCTTGTAGTAAACCCTCATGTATCTAGACAACCGTGACCGTATAGCGAGATGGAATCCATTTCAATATACGTAGCTGGCTATGTCTGCCCCCGCTCTCCAGTATTCTGGTTCTGGGGCGTGACAGCGCAGGAGTGAATTGCGCAGGGGTGGATTGCACATGAGCAGACTGCGCAAGAGTGAATTGCGCAGGGTGAAGTGCGCATAAATGGTTGGCGCATGGGGCTGAGCGCAGTTCACCATAGGGCAAGCTGTGCGGTCGGCACTGCGCTAAAGAGCGCAGGCCGAGAGGGGCTGCGCAGTCCAGCACTGCGCTAAAGAGCGCAGGCTGCAGGCTGCTACTCTAGGCCGAGAAGAACACCAAGAACACCAAGAATTAAAATTTTCATATCTTTGTCAAATCAAAGCCAAATCTAGATTTTTAAAGTTCTAACTTGAGTAAAATTGAATTCTCTTCCACATGGAAGCATCAAAACCCACAAAAATCCAACCAAAATAGATCAAAACCATGTAAATCCGAAAATAGTTAAAACCTAGATCTAAAATAATGGAGACTCCAAATCACAAAATGTCAAGTTCTAATATTGATCACCATGGCCTAATCTAGCTAATGAACAAATAAAATATGGTTCTCATGTGGTGGCAATGTGCACTTGCCTATGGGTGCTGGTGAGTTGTGTAGAGGAAGGAAAAAGAAGGAGATGGAGAAGTAAATGAAAAATAAAGAGGAGAGAGAAAAGGTTGGTAGGTTTTAATAGGGGTGGTTGTGATGGAATGGAGGTGGAGAATAGGCTAAGGTGTTCCGCTCATGATGAACCAAATCAAACCAAACCAACTCCACAAAATAAAACCAAGCCATGGTCCAAACCCATTTACGAGAAACCAAAATCCGCAAGTCGAGAAAATAAAATACGTGCCAAAAATCAAATTACGAGTACAAATACGAAATACAGAAAATGGGGGTGACAGTAACTGCTGGTCTAGCGCTCCGAATATCAATATCACGACAGAGAACAACAAATTATCTAAATAGAAAGTGGGTGTTCATAAGGCACAAATTTATTATTCTAGTGGGAACCAACTCATCCTAATCAATCGCTAATACTAGTAAATCCTAAAATTTAGAGGGCTCACAACCTATATACTTCAGAAATTTATTTCTCAAAATTAAACTAAGATAAGGTTTTATGATTAATGAAGTTAGAGAATTCAATTCATGATCACGGTGTAATATAGATAACGTGATACGATAGATATGGATCAAGTTTAACGATCATTCTTCGACTTCAAATAGATGGAAAACGATTGTGTAATAGCTATCATGGCCATAGATGATATGGTAAACTAGAGGGGAATTCTGCGTCTATTCTCTCTCAAATACATGCATTTTTTCTGAATTAAGTAAGGCGATAATAATAAAGAGTTCAAAGAAAAGGGGATCAAATATGAATATGAGGTTACAAGGACGATTAAATAATTCAAAGGGAGTTGTCAAGGCAGTTGCGGATGAGATCCTAGAGGCATCTATATCTCAATCCATATAGGTTAATCATATGAAGAGCGAACCGATGCATTAAGGTTGATCAGACCATAATATATCGATTCTAGTTAGACAATATGTTAGTGGACGTCTCTAATAAATATATGTCCTAAATAAGCTCGATAAGGAATAAGCTTGTAAAACTAGACAGTAATAGCAGCATTAGTCAAGGTATTTCAAAAATATAAGTACGCGGGATTTATGATTGAAAGAAGGCACAAGTAGTTCAAGTTCATCAAAATCTAAGACTCGTCCGGTGTTGGTGCCTCTATATCTGTGTTGTTTGTTTTTTTGTTCAAGGGCTTGGTCGGCCAATGGGTTAGGGACCTCTAAACTCTATAGTATAGAAAAACTTACTAGTGTTAGTCAATTACCTCGTTAAGGGGTCGCAAGTACAACGGGATGCTAGGTTGGGAGGTATGCTACCCAACTTATAGAATTTCTACTAGTATTGGCTTTAAATCAATGGGACATACAGGACATTTTCCTAACCTCTATAGTATCTGAAAATTGTAATCATGTCTGAAGTCATTTTACCAAGAATTTATGTCTCGCGAGAGTACACCTGGCTGTAGTAAACTCTTCGTTTCGTGACTCAAATATGATATAATAACAGATATTTTATTATCTCTATCCAATATTGACATAAAGATAACTAAGATCGGGAGAGGACAACTAAGGTATAGTTTTAACAACATTCGATAACCTATGTTTACTTGAAATAATTTTAGCTTTAGGGGTCGTGCCTCACCAGTGCGTTGCTGGCTGTAATGAACCCCACAGTCTCTATAACTCAATCAAATGGCGACAGTGCGCTGCTGCCTTACCATTATAAGTCATCGAAAATTAATCCAACTGCATCCCTAAGAATTTCAAAGAAATTTCTAGAACTTCAGACAAGTTGATTAAGATAGAAAATGAGTAAGTATCTGTCCTTGAAGTGAAAGTATCTATTTTGAAAGACAAAACATTTATTAGGATGAAATTACTGAAGACAAGAAACATTTTAATCCTTATCAAAACTAATTCGAGCTTAAAATATGGGTGATTGGATCAGAAATTATTCAAAAATAGTTCCTTATGGCAAAAGGAAAAAATAAGTAATTGGGATGTGATTATGATATTTAAGGAGGGCATAATAAAATTTGAACAGATGATCAAGATTAGGGATAGAATCATAGGAAGATCTAGTTTATAAGCGATTAATCTACCCACCTTAGGTCATACATTACAAGAAAAAGATCCTGTTATAACGTTTGAAAAGCGAATATTGCAACGGTTCAGCTATAAGCATTATAGAATTTTTGCAACAGCACATAATATGACGGGTTTGAAGAATTTTTGGCCTATTATAACGATTTATAGTGCTAAAGCATTATGTATTGTTCATACATATATGACATTGTTATACGTAATCGTTATAAAAAGTTATAAAAAAGTTAGAATCCCACTCGAATGTTCGCTCAAACCCGACTCCTGAAACTAAAGCCCCCGTTCCTTTTTTTTCCTCTCACTCTCGCTCTTATTTTCCTTTCTGCTGGACCTTATCTCCAAAAAACTCTTCTTCTTCTTCTCCCAAATCAGCTCAAGATAGTTTCTTCTCCCAAATCACCCATCATCTTCTCCCAAATTCTCCCATCATCTTCTCCCAAACTCCAAACTCTAACCCACCCCAAACCCTAACCCTAATCCTAGAAAGTTTTTTCCTCCAAATCGACTCCTCCATCTGCTAATCCACGACCGCCAACACCACCGGAGACGCCCAGACCAACCGCCGACACCGTCGGAGATGCCCGGACTAGCCGCCGCCGCCCCTCCTTTTCTACCGTCGGATCGACGATGACTCCTCCAGGTTCTTCTCCACCGATAAAATAAACAATGTGGTACGCTCCTCTGTGTAGGTAATCAACATAGTAAAAAATATATAAATAATTTACACAATAGTTATTTCTTCTTCTCGCTCTCTTTCTCCACACAATCACTCCAATCGATTGGGTTGAGCTATGAAATCTATGGAAAATGCTGTTGATTTGACCCCAAATATGTTATTCCACACAATCACTCCAAGTATTCGTTTCAATTGAATAACCGATCTCTTCAAATTTCTCTATAAATCTCTGCCATAGCAAGTTATTACATTAATTGAACTACTCTTATAGTTTACTAGCCATCTCTTGTAGGGAACAGATGTCTCACTGAAGTGTGTTTTGTGTATGCAAGTTCTACAGGGCATTAGATGGAGTTCGACAACACTGGCAAATACAGATCAGCATCGTATGACGCTCACACTCCATGTCTTGATAGGCTCTGTTATCGAATTGGGGGATGAGGCATTCCATAGAGATGCAACTTTGTCGACTAAACCCATATGGTCTGCAAATGTGGAGGTAACTAATTTACTCTTGTCATGGTGCTTATGTGCATATCCTCATCAATTATGCTCAAATTTTGTTTTAGGGTATTGTACACCAAAAATATGCTTGGAAATTAGTGAATGTATATACTTGTATTACTACATTATTACTTACACGATGTAGTATAACATACTATGTAAGTATATTATTTTAATCGTTGAATCAACTCACTTGAGCCTAGCCGATATCATCGAGTTTAGCCAGTCCAGCTTGCTCGCGAACTCACAATACAAGCTTTGCTATGCTCAGAGATGGCTGTTTGTTAGTCGAGCTCATCTCTATTTCAACTGGAGCCTGCTTTGGCACATTTAAGTACCAGTACTCGTACCCGTGCTCCTGCTCGTGTCATTATCTAAGCCAACTCATGTCAAGCTTTTCTCAAGCCAACTTAAGTTGAGATTTACTCCGGCCAATTTGAGTCGAGCTCACAACCTGCTCTACTTATTGGCAGTCCAAACCCTTGTCTAGGCCTCAATTTGCCATCTTTTAGCATTTTTTAATAGTTTAAGTAATTTGCAATATATATTGGAGAAAACCCAATTCTATGGCTTCTAGATTTCTACTAATGGATTTTAAAATATCAATTGCTTGAGCCTCCTACCTTGTATATAGAATAATAATTTTCTTCCTCTACGAACTGATTGTTGTGCCTAACTTGATGAAAAATGCACATTGATGTACCTTGAATTGAAACTTTCTCAGTTGCTAGTTATCTTTGCTGTATAAACTTAATTCATGTGATTTTGCTTTATATCCAGTCCTAAGAAACTGAATATTTCCTTTGGCATTTTTAAAGTCATAGCTCATAATGATCTCTTGTAACAATTTTATGGACTCTGCACCTGAAAAACCTTATTTTTCAGATCACCATATTAAGGTTTTGGCTTCTTTTAATACTTGGGTTCAACTTGTTTCCAAAATTTTGGAAAAAAAGGATTAAAATAGACGACAGTCCAAAAATTTGGAGAGGAAATATTTGCTGTGGTAGTTGTTTGTCGCTACGTTGTTTTAATGATTTCTTCTACTTGTTTTAATATTGTATAATTAGGTGATAACTGCTAGAATTTGGACTACATGGGAATTGATGACTGCAAATCTTATTCAAAATGAAGCAAATGTCAAATGTGGGGAGGATGACAGTTTCTCTTTGGTTAGTTTCCTTGCTAATCACTATATCTGTTGTAACCCCAATGTACTAGTTGTCTAGGAATGAGCATTTCTACGCTAATGCTCATTTAACAGGTCACAAACCAAAAAAATGGACTTCAATGCTACCCCTCCTTAAACAAGTTACGCCAATCAACTAAGTCCACCTTATGTTACTCTATCCTAAAAGCACGAACTAATTACATACATGATTTGTTGCTTAGTATAACTTGGTTGAAGTATTACTTGTGCATACACACATGATTCTCCTCTATACAAGGCTTTAACTATTAAGTTAGACTATTGTATACTTGAAAGTTAGCATGAACCATGTTTCTCCAACTTTTAGACTATTGTATACTTGCAAGTTAGCAGGGACACGTGATTCTCCTCTATACAAGCATTACTTTGCTTTATTTTACTTTCGACAATATGCATGTACTTTGGTTTATAGCCTCACACAAAACTCTCTTGCTTTTTTTTTTGTTATACCAAGATATTTTGATAGGTGGATTGGATCATGTATCTCATGCTATTATTTGGACTTCAGAACCCTACTTACTGCAGTAAATAACTGCAGTACTAATCTTTTTGGGACAAATATAATTATTCGGAACTACATCAAGAAACATGTTAAAAATGATAATGAAGGGTAAAGATATGAAGATTGCTGAAGAGACTGCTATTTGAAGCTCATGGGTCTATGATGTGAAGGCTTGACTAGGGATGGGACAGAATAAGCAACAACTGAAATATGACTGTGTGCTCCAGCCTTCGGGGATTATCATGTGTAAGTAAAACTAAGCAACCAAGTTGATTTCTTTCTCCCTCTTTCTTATGGTTTTGAAAGAGTACTTTTATGTCCTATTAGCATATATAAGCCTTGTTCGATGATTGCTTTCCCTTTTTTATTGAAACTCCAAACTGATAGCTGGAGGTGTTGTCCACATTTGGTTTTATTCAAACTCGACCTCTGGGCAAGAAAGTTTATTACTATTGACATGTGCACTGTCATTTGGCTGAAAGTAGTATCACGTGTTCTTATCGTAACTGCTGGTATTGATCTTTTTTCGGGTTCAGCAACAACACAATCTATGACATGATGATAGAAAATATTTTAGTGTATGGAGAGTAAAATTTGTGGACTTTGGTTGGTTTTGGTATATTCTACAACAAAATATTTCTAGCAAAATAATGTTCCCTGGAATTTGTTATACATTCAATGTTATTGTCAACTTCAATTTTCGCATACAGCTTGTTAGTATAATATTTTGTCCGTGCTAATGCTTTCCAACTTTTGCAGTTCATTCAGAATTTGAGCTTGTTAGTATAATATTTTTTCCATTGCGATACAGGTGTATGTTTTATTAGCATTCAATCTCGTAGACTCACATAGGCTCGTCAATCCTGCACCTTGTTGGGATAATTCTGGAGTTGGGATAATCTGGGGTTGAATATATTGATCTTTTCCTATAATTCTGGAGTTGGGATAATTCTGGAGTTAGGATTTTTCGTGTCACATGTGCTTATATTTGATCTTTTTTTATAAAGTTGGGATAATTCTGGAGTTGAATATATTGAAAAACTTATCAAGGAGTTATTAGAGGTGAGTCTGGTTCTATTCTTGTAATGGAGTTTCCCATGGATTTTTTTCCTACTTTCTTCGTCCTGCTTACTAGGTTGTGTTGGAAGAAAGTAACACTGGATTGCTTTTTTATGCCTATCCTTTTTCTGTTATTGACTTTCGATAGAGAGAAAATTATATAGAACCGACAAGACTTCATGAAATGCCTCATATAGAAGCTTGTCCATGTCACATATATATATATACTGCATTTGTTAGGGGATTTCCTCCTGCCCCTTCGTGACTTGATCCTTTCTCTTACTGAGATTTTGATATGTGCTCTCTGTTTTTAAAAGAGGCGATGATGATTCTTGCAGATTTTTAATTTCTATTTAAGTTGTACTTATTTATTGGGTTTTTGGCTTTCTTTTTCCTCTCTTCCGATGGCGTGATGGCTCAGCTGCAGCCAGTTTGGTAAGATGTACATGATTTGAAAATCCACATTCTGATGAAATCTCTATTTATTTCATTCTTTTTTATCAAAAATATCTATAAAAATTGGATAATGACAACAAAGAAAATTCTCATTAAGTGAATCTCTACCATCCTCTGGTGGCGAGACATGTTCCTGGAGACATTTGTCGATCTAAGCCTCTTATCAGTATTCTTTATTTTGGTTTGTGCTATGGTGTACTTTGTAAGTGACGAGTTGTATCAATATGTCAGTATTCCGAGCCTCTTATCAGTATTATTTCTTTTGGCTTGTGCTTTGGTGTTTGTGTCGAGTTGTATCAAGGATAGTGTCACACCCACTTTTCATTTCTAGGGTATTTTGGTCATTTTGTAATTTTAGATTATTTTATTAATTTATTGAATTCATGTGATGATGTGTGGTTTGGTTTGTTGATTGAGTAGTCTTGATGGGTTTAACTTAGCCAACCAAGACTAGAACCCTGATGCCATATTATAATTAGATTCTTTTATCATTAGATTTAATTTAGAATTTATTAGTTATTTTTAGAATGATTTAATTGATTTTAGCCATTTTCTAGTTAGCCTTTTTAAAGCCTTTTTGACTTGGGCTTTACTAGCAACTTAGGGAGCCTAGGCCCATGTGCTACCTAACCCTAACCCCCTCTATACCTGGCCGGCCATAGGCAGGCCCCCCTTTCTCTTGTGTTGAAGTTTGTAGCCTCCAAGAGAAAACCCTAGTTTCCCACTCTCCACAATCCTAACTTTTGCATCCGGAGTCCGTTTCTTTCCAAATAAAGTCCGTTGTGCTCATAGGAAGGAGAGGATCTTGCTGGAGCATTGCTGGCAAGGTGGTGGAGGCGTTTGATCGAGGGTACTCGATCGTTGGAGCGCTCAGGGAGTCCTTTGCATTGAGATCTTTGACTCTCAATAGGTAAATCCTATTCTATTATTGTTTTTCCTAATTTTTCTTCATGGTAGTGTGCATGTAGGTACCCCTGACCTGATCTTTGACTCTTAATAGGTAAATCCTATTCTAATTTTTGCTGGATCTATTTTCATATTCTAGTAGCCCTATACAAGAGGATCACGACCCCATAGATTTTGACATGAATCGGACTCGTGTCCGTGTCCAAACAGGACACGAACGTGCTGCACGCCAGGCCGCGCGCGTGCCCTGCTGCTCGGGGGTGATTCCTTGAAGCACAGGCCACGTGGTCGTGTGAAAATTAATGTGTAGGTGGGGGCCGTGACTGAGATCACGCTTTCAAAGTTTCGTGAAGTTTCCTCGAGAAACGAGGGAGAAATCGCGTCGGCACTGATCGGCAATACGCGCGTGCGGGGGACTGTCGCCGCTGAAACGACGTTCGCACAGACACGACACGACACATGGACACGATTAAGGGTGTCCAATGTGTAGCCCTATACCTACCCTAGCCTAGGACACGAACATGAGACACGAGGTGGGACACACTAGTCCCTAGACTCGATGACACGCGTGCACGATGCTGTGCACGGGGCTGTGCATGCGCGCACACCCGCGCGCGGACACGCTCTGCGTGCGTGTTATACATGACACATGGCCGCACGCAAAATCGGCCAGTAGGTCGGGGATGTGTACGCCCAGGTGTACGTGAAGTTTCATGAGAGTTGGATCGAAAACGAGCGTGAAATCGGTTTCGCATCGATTCGGTTCACACGCGTATCGGGTTTCTCGATACTCGTTCGCTGGACACGATACAGACACAGTTTCGACCCCGAGAATACCCGACCACGTCCCACATGTCGAGACCGACGTATTTGACAAGTTTCGTGGGTTGATTTGGAGTATTATGAGTTTTGGGTCGTTTTGTGAAAATGCGATTTTTCTTCAAAATTTAAATTTGATAATTTTGTGACAATTTGATTACTGAGATTTATGGCGATAATTTCTGAGTTTTTGGTCCTTGAACACTGTTTGAGACTTGTGGGAATTGACTTTTGGGTTTGATTCATATTTTCTAGCCATTTTTATACATTTATGGTGTTTTACCTATTAAGTGTATATAGATGTATATGTATGTATATATATATTAATTCCTTTTATGCCTAATTTCGAATATATGTTAAAGTAAGGTGTCGAGGCCTTGATCTCAGTTCTGGGAACTCACTCCAGGTTCGAGATCGACCCTCGTTGGCTTATATACATGGTATATGCATATATCTACAAATATGCCTATATATATATATATATATATATATATATATATATATATATATATATATATATATATATATTTATGTGTGTGTATATATATATATATATATATATATATATATATATATATATATATATATATATATATATATATATATATTTTGTACATAGAATACTCTTGCAGTCACATTCTAATTTGTTTTCTCAGAATTGAGACCCATAACCAGCAGCCCTCCAACATCGTTCACACTTATATATATATGACTGAGAAAACAAATTAGAATGTGTCTCAATTCTGAGAAAACAAATTAGAATGTGACTGCAAGAGTATTCTATGTACAAAATACTGCAATCAATAGCAAAATATATAATATATATATATATATATATATATATATATATATATATATATATATATATATATATATTTTTTTTTTATATATATATATATATATATATATATATATATATATATATATATATATATACACACACACACAAGTAATATAGTTACACACACACACACACACACACACACACACACACACACACACACAAATATATATATATATATAATATGTGTGTGTGTGTGTGTGTGTGTGTGTGTGTGTGTAACTATATTACTTGTGATGAATGTATAAATATAGGTAATGTAATAATTGCTTGTGATATGACTATAGGAAGTGTTTGGACAGATTAGGATCGTCGTTAGGAGCCTAGTTTCGTCGAATTGGCCGACAAGTTGACCAAGTTGACAAAAGTCAACTTTGGGTCAAACTTGATCCAAATCGACTCAAACGAACTCCGAATGGCCTGAAAACTTGTGTATGACCTAGAAATTAGTAAACGGACTAGTTGACCTTGAGTTGACCAGGTTTGACCAGAGTTGACCAGGTTTGACAAGAGTTGACCAAGGGTTGACTTTGACATAGGAGGACCTAGACTCATGTAGAATTGCATTGTAGGCATTCCTTATGATATGTTAGACCTTGTTTTGACTTTTGGTTGTTTTAAATAGGTTTACATCACTCCAGTACAGTTACACATCCTCATCAGCAGCTCAGATTGTCAGACGAGTAAATTCTCTGACCGTTTCATTCTTGCTTGGACGTATTTACTTGTTGTAGACTAGTTTACTTGTTGCTGTCACGATATATCACGGATTAGTACTATATGGATCTCTTCATGCGATGTTATCCCCTCGGATACATCGGGTATATTGTAGTTATGTACTTTATCATGTGCATCGTCTACTCATTGTATTCGTACTTATTCATGTATACTCATGTGACATTCATGTACACTCATGATCATGTTGGCCTTTATGTATAACCCAGTGTGCATGTGGACTAGCTATCCATGTGACGTACTACTTTTATATGCAATAACATAACCTGGACAGATCCTTGTGTACTGATTGGTGTAGGGGGAGTATTTATTTGGTTATGTGATCTACACCCTTTTCATGTGCAACTCCAAACTAGATTTAAGTCATGTATAACCTAAGCTAGTTTACATAACCAGATTGCGCACTACATCACGTAGTTAGTTCAGTTCTCTTATTATATCCTGTATATTTATTTCCATATATCATTTTTTCTCTTTTACAGTCTCATTTCCTTATCAGCAGTTCATGTATATTATTCTATAGCTTGTTTTATATTTTCTTTCATGTTATGAACTATGTGAGAGATATGTATTCGTTCCTATCCTGACTGGACCTGTTGAAATATTACAGATGATGAGGATTGTTGCGACACTTACTATGGAGCAGGCCTAGTTGACACAGGTGACCTGGACCCTCAGCAGGATCCAGTAGTCACTGAGGACTTGCCTTGAGTTAGATTAGACTTATATTATCATTTAGTTATGTGAATTTGTGATTGTATTGAGACTTGTTATGGTGTGGTTTTACACCGGGATTTACATTCATTCTGTGACTCTCTGTTGTGATTATCTTTCTTCCATTCTATCTTAGTTATTGTGATTGAGTTGTACCATTTATATATCATTCTCCATTCGGAGTATTTTCCAATCACAACTAATGTGATTTCGTAGTGGTATTCGAACTAGAGTATCATTACAGCCTGCAGTAGGATATAGGATATAAGTTAAGGTACTCAATCACATTAGAAAAACTCTTATCTAATTCTTGCTGTTAATTGTCTTCTTTTGAAAACAACTATCCTCTTTTGATGATTTTGCTTCTTTTCAGTAATTGATTCCTTGTTTGATCTGTCTTCAGGATGGTGGAGATACGATCGCAGTGCTCTGGTCTTAGGGATACCGTTGAGAGGTCTGCCACTTCTTGTCCGACTCAGCAGGACCCAGGGACCACAATACCTCTTGTTCCAGCTCAGGTGGGCCCATCTGCAACTTTTGGGGGTGCTCCTCTGCCGGTTCCGAGGACTATCCCAGGAGTTCAGGGAATGCTACTACCACCGTCCTAGGGGACAGTTGATGTTGCGCAGTTTTTCGCCTTCATGCAGCAGATGATGGAGACGCAGCGACGCCAGGCAGAGGACATGAGGCAGGTCATTGACAATGCCTATCAGTTAGCGATGGTGGCAGTAGAGAGGGTGGCTGTCCAGCCACAGGAAGGGCAGATCCAGTCGTACCAGCCGAGGACTCTAGGTATTCAAGACTTCCAGAAGATACGGCCGCAAAACTTCAAGGGTACCGAGGGTATCCTATATGTCGACGACTGGATCGAGCATATAGAGGAGATCTTCCATCTCGCAGAGATACCGGCTAGACTTCAGGTGGAAGCCGCGGACAGTCAGATGCAGGACCTTGCCCGCACTTGGTACCAGACCAACCCTAGGGTTGGTACTACGGGGTATGTCACGATCCGCACCCACTGTGAGGGTACGAGAACGTAACAACACCCAGCCTACGTCGCAGTGTCGGCGGTAAAACGCTGTCCTAGATCTCATGCATCTAACAGTATAAGGTTAAGCAGTTCATACTTTCCGAATGGGGGTGACATAGTAGAATGTAAACTCAATCACATCTAAGGTAGAGCATAATGGAAGATAGATAAAACATGAAATTCAAAAGAGATACAGCAGATAGAAGTCTAAGTGTCTAAGATACATAAATCCAGAAATACATCTCAAAGTTCAAATACAGTAATCCATAAATACAACTCAAGACAACTGAAAATAAACTATGAGCAAAATCCTAGCTATCTATACAACCTCTACTGTGACTCCTCTAGGCTAGCAGGCAACCTCTAGGCTATCTGTAAAATTTATCAACATGTCCAGTCAGGACAGGAGCGAGCACAGTACATCTCAACAAATCATAGCAGGTTAGAAAATATAATCATGCAGTAAAGTAAGATACAGGATCTGAAAGAAATACAGTATGTAAATAGAGAGAGAGAACTGTAATAGAAATATCTACTATAAGTAGAGAACTAACAGTGGCTAGTGAGTCAGAGTACAATATAAACATGTGAATGGCATAGGAGATTCATGAATACAGCTAAGAGAGTGATTTATGACTACAGCTACTTGGATAATATTCACATGCCTATTTCTACTCCCCCATCCCCAATCAATACACAAGGATCTGTTCAAGTTATGTTAAGATTCGTGAAACTTCACATGGCTCATAAAATGAGTGATATGTGAATGTGATTCATAATGGCTCTGTGAACATGAGAGTACATGTGTCACAAGCGATTCGTGAATCAGAGGAAGCATATGGATACGTGATGATTCGTGAAACGCATAAAACATGCAGTATCCGATGCTCCCGAAGGGGATAACATCTCATGAAAAGATTCATATAGTACCAATCGTGTGACCAGCGTGACAGTATCAAGTAAAGTAATTTAAAGCAGGAAAATAATTATAAACAGGATATGAAATGATCAGAGAATGTACTCGCCTGCTATCTGAATGTCCAAAGAAAATGAACTATCCGAGGAGAGGTGTCTGGCTCCTATTTAGAACAGCACAAGTCACAACAAGTCCAAAATGGTAAAATAAAGCTCTACTATACATTCTACATGATTCTAGTTCATTCTAGGTCAAAGTCAACTTTTGGTCAACTCTGGTCAACCGTACTAGTCAAACTAGGTTAACTTAGGTAGTACTAGGTCTAAACCTAGACTAACAAGTCTCATTAGGCCTAACCAAGCCTAGACTAACACTCACACAAAATCACAAAGCTACACAAGTTATCAAACACACATTACATATATATTCATATATATTTTTATTACAAGCAAGGTGCATAAAGACAAGGAGTGAGTGATACATGAATGTGGATATGGCAATGTGTATATAGCAGTACAATGTGTTCAAGTGTGAGGGGGTTATGTTAGAAGGATAACATTTAGCAAGGGTTCATTGTGTCACATAGAAGAAATAACATGTAAAGCATAGGTTTAGCATGTGTGTATGTGTGGGTGTTAATCATAACAAAAGGGTTTATTTATACATCAAAGGGTTTACTCATAACAGTAAGTAGGTTTTATGTGTATTCATGCTTGGGATTACTGTCAACATGTAGAAGGGGTTTTAACATATGAACATGGTGCTAAGTGCTAAAATGGCATCATACATTCCTATCATGTTGGCATTCATATATAGCATACTTCATACTTGATTATGTTACTTACTTATATATGGATACTTGCATACATGTTTCAATACATTGGATTACCCACATGTTTGCATTTCATCCATTCATTCATGCATTGCATTCATCCATTCATTCATGCATTGCATTCATTCATTCATTCATGCACATATACATACATATTTGAATACATTATATACTTTCAGACATTATATCATTTATGCATACTCTATATTATATTACATTCTCTTAACACACACACACATATATATACACATGCATACATACATATTTGTACATACAGGGATACACAAAATGCATATGTCGTATAGTAATCTTCTACTTAAAATCAATACTGTACAAATTAAGCATTCATTAAATTCTAGTATTAAGGTATGTTATAGATCTTTGTATTAGTGTCACTCCCCGATCCTGGAATACGTATTTTAATATGTGAAATCAATAATTTGTATTTACCTTGTATTTATACGATATTTATTATGCAGTATTTTTTCATGTATTTCCCAAAAATATTCGACAAAATATTATTTTCTAATTTATTTTCTGCATTTGGGCCTACAGTTTTGGCTCATTTGGGTAACCTATTCTTGGTTCACCAATGGTTCGTCATGAACCCTTTGGTTCATCATGAACCCATGGGTCCAAGATCTTTATATATCACTCATCTCATTCTCTCTCCTCTCATTTACTTCCTCTCATTTATTTCCTCCACCAACCAAGGCAAGTACCAACTTGCTCAAGAGATGGATCAATAATTTTGTTAATGATTTCTTACAAAACTATTTGCCAAAACATGTTCTTCTCCTCAATCTATACTAGTTTAGAACTTGAAAATTTTCATTTTGAAGCTTTGATTTTTGTAGATATAAGTTTTAATCATTTTCGGATTTTCTTGGTCTTGATCTATTTTCGTTGGGGTTTTGTGGGTTTTGATGCTTCCATGTGGAAGAGAATTCCATTTCACCCAAGATGGAACTTTGGAAATTCGGATTTGGAGTTCGGATGGCCAAGTTGTGATGTTTTGAAGCTTTGGGTTCATCCATGGTGTTCTTGCTGTTTGGAGAAGACAGAGAGCAGTGTGCTCCTGTTTGAGCACGCTTCCTGTTGGAAGCGTGTCTTCCCTTGAGTCTGCGTGACTTTTCACGCAGCTCTTCCCTGCGTGACTTTTCACGCAGCTCTTCCCTTGAGTCTGCCTGACTTTTCACGCAGCTCTTCCTTTGAGCCTGCGTGACTTTTCACGCAGCTCTCCTCTGAGTGAGCTTGCGTGACTTTTCACGCACGTTGCCTTGAGTGAGCCTGCGTGACTTTTCACCCCTTGAGCGTGCGTGCTTTTGTGCGTACGCTTTTGATATTTTATCAGATATTATATGCCCATTTTATATCCTTACGCCTTTTTGTCCCGAGCATGATATGAGCACTAATGTGACCCCGGAGAACAAAGTGTTCCTACCCGATACATGTACCTGAATGTCCCAGTTCTTGTTCATGCTCGACAAATGACTCATAACTCCACGTGGCGTATTTGCAATGATGCATTACACTAAGGAGGGTAGCACATGTTGACTTACTGATTGACATGGATCCTCTTTGGGGTACTCGTACTAAAGTACGACTTTAGGAGGATAATCATGTAGGCCACAGCATGTGAGTCCAAGATTTCACTTAGGGTTAAATTAGGCAACTAAACATACTAGATGCATGGGGAGGGCAAAATCCCGAGATCGTGTTACACCAGTCGCCTTGAGATATTGTCTTGACGCGCCGGCTGGTCTCCACGGATACTGT
This sequence comes from Iris pallida, assembly GCA_029216955.1. NCBI lineage: Eukaryota > Viridiplantae > Streptophyta > Magnoliopsida > Asparagales > Iridaceae > Iris > Iris pallida. The sequence goes on along the minus strand of JANAVB010041618.1, from coordinate 6,561,549 downwards.
GTCATCTGCAACGAGTGGATGACTGTATCCGATTAATTCCTGCTATATATTATATGTTTTGGCAAGGTGGCCTTACGAGGGACCGGTGCTCAATCATACCTGTCTACGCGAACCCCTGGGTTGGCTAGCCTTGCTGGAAAGATACGATCTGAGGATTTCTAAATAACATGATGCGAGGATAACCTCGTCCCACTAGAAACTCGTAGACTTGATTGGCCGTGAAAACGACTTGCTTGTGTCCTATTACCTTCCGTGAATAACTGAGGGAAGCGGACTGTCATGGTACGTGATCCAACCCATGTTCTTGTTTGATTGTTGGGTTGGTTATCATACTATGATAGGCTGTGGACCGAAGTTATGAACGGAAGACTATTTCTGGTTGTGAAGTGCTACTTCTGTGAATGACTGAGGAACATGGTCTATCATGGTACATGATCCAACCCATGTTCTTGTTTGATTGTTGGGTTGGTTATTGTGCTGCGATAGGCTATCGACCGAAGTCACGATCAGGAGATTTTATTGTTTATACCTTTTTAACTTATGTGAAAGTTATAGAGTACGACACGTCCCGACTCCATGCGGCACCTTTTGTCCTTGTTTGGTTGTAAGGGTGCCATATGGGTTCGAGGATGTTGCGCTACCCTATAATAGTAGCATAAGTATTACTATTATTAATCATTCTATTTAACTGGGTTTTTAATCTTAACTCTTGTGCCCCTTTGGCGGTACTTGCTATTCGGGGCTGACCCCGCTGGTTTTGTTTGGCCAGATCTCGTAGCAGAGCCTGAGGACACGATCTTCCTCCCTGACATCCATGGTGCATACTAGGAGCATGGCGGTTCGGGGACTCGAGTGGGTTTCTTCTCCACCACTCCTGCTTATACTTTTGCGGCGTTTAGCCACCGGCACCTGTTAGGCGGATTACTTGATATTTTGTGTCAGTACATAATTGTAATTAAACAGACTGCAGCTGTGTATAATTTTGTACTCCTGACTCTCCGAGATAGCTAAATTATAAAGTTAGTCTCTCATGATCATTTTGATGAAGCGTCGGGGACGCCTTACTGCTTTATTTTTAATGTTCATTTATTTGCTGATGTGATTTGATTGATTAAGACATAGAACTCTGTGGGACCATAGGAGACTTGATTGTAGCATGTAACCCCTAGTCTCTCGACAGCCACGATCGCCGTATGACGTTACGTACCTCAAATGGAGTAGCTGGCCTAGTCCGTCTCCGTATTTCGGTACTGGGGCGTGACAGTTAGCTTTCCGAAACTTTAAACGGATCACATTTTCGTGTCCGGAAGCTCCCGGAATCGCAAAAACACCGAAACGCGTTCGTCTTTCGTACAGCTGACACTCAAATAATTTTACAGAAAGTTTCAGAACGAATTTGGCTTATTAAAATATATATTTGGAAAGCTAACTTCGATACGGTTCTTTTAAAAAAGACGGGAGATAAATCGGAGTTTTAAGCTAAAAGTTATGACATTTCTAAGTTGCTATTGCTACTAAAAACGATGATAAATATTATGACGAATTTAGGTAGTTTGGGACAAAAGAAACACAAGTATATAACATAATATATCAAGAACTCACTCTCTACACTAATATATATATATGAGACACTATAGAACACATCTCCAATACAAAAATATGAGATTAAACATGTAATAATTCATTCATACATAACAACAACACATAGTGTGTCCAAATTTGGGGTTTTCCCATATGGACACAACCACAACACAAAGGACACTCCTATGACCTCCAAATGGACACAAAATGGACACAAATGGAAATACAACCATGGGGGTCATTCCTATGGGTTCAAAATATTTCTTTATGCATGTAGGGATGGATTAGAGGAGAGATTATACCTTCCGGGAGAGAGATTCAAAGGAAAATCCTTCCGACACGACACCGACACGTAGAAATTCTAAAAGGACACGAACGAGCTCCGAATCCTCCCAAACTTGGCTAGCACCTCTAACCATGGAGTAGAGGAGAAATAAAGAAGATTTGGTGGAAGAAATGATTGATTTGGAGATGAAATCAATGGAGGTTCATCTCTAAATTAATTTGGGGAAGAACAAGAGAGAGAAAGTGGATGAAAACAAATGAATGAAGGAGTGACTCACTCCTTATCCCCCCCCCATAGGTGGCTGTCCAAAAAGGGTGTGGTGTCCCCTATTTGAATGTCCAAAATGTCCTCCACTAATCTATTTGATTTAAATTAGGAATGGGTTAAAGGTTAAGGTCAATTTAGTCTAGTTTTAAGTCTCTAATTAAACTAAACCTATCCATAAATAATTAGTCTAACTAATAACTAAAATTAATATCATGTGGACTAAAATTAATATCATGTGGGCCATGTCTAACTAGTGTGTGGGTCCCACTAGAGTCAAACTACCCCCGGGTCCCCGTTTCAAGTCGGATTGAGTTGAAATTCGAACCCGACTCAAATAACCCCAAAACAATATCATAAATAATAAAATAAATTTCAACCACAAAATAATATAATAAATAATAAAATAAATTTAAAAAATATTCAAAAATGTAAAATGACAAAAATACCCCTGTTTTTGAAAACTGGGAGTGACAAATCTATCTACCTTAAAAAAATTTCGTCCTCGAAATTAAAATGTTCATACTCCTTCTAGGTCAAACCTCCCACAATCAAAGTCTCAGAACTTAAACAATCATACGATTTAAAAGGATGACATACAGGGTCATGGCATATGGTGGTAGTAAAAGTCTCATCTAGGTATACTAGTCATGCTAAACCAAAACGGTCATAGGGTATCAAAACACACAAGCAATCTAGGGTGCTAAACTAGAAAAGATACAGAAATAACAATCATCAAGACTGTAAGGCAGTCTACCATCCTATATGAAAACTGGTACTTATCAAAATAAAATAAAGTTAACTACCATTTATCTAATAAGAGGTACTATTCAAGAAAATCAAAATCAAAAGTTAAAGAATGAAAGCCAATTGCATGGAAATCCAATCACAATATATTATATATATAGCGTTAGAGAGGGAAAAGCTAGCATTATGTACAAGTTATGTAGTTCGTGTGTGTATGGGTGTATGTGGACATGTTCATATGGTTAGATAATAGGCGTGTGTGTATGTGAAATATACATGAAAGTGCATAGGAGGATTTGGGTTTCAAACAATAACTATCAAGTTACACTAATTATGGCATATTGGTTAAGCAATCTACAATACACAACTCATTTGCTCATAACATGCATGGCTAACCATGTATACATGTATATATAAAGAGGTAGAGATTTAGTTATGTATCTATATACATTATAACATGTATGCATAAACTCTATATATATTTATATAGATATATGAACATAACATAGAGAGGAAGGGTTAGGTTACATGGCAGTGTATACTATGTTAGAGTGTGGGTGTCACTGTACAGGGTTATAGCTTTAGTAATGAAAGATTAAACCCAGTTTTAGTTCAGCATTTATATACAAGAATCTGAAATAAGCTAACATTTAAACCAGTATAATATTAACCAACCCAATGTTTATCACAACCTAACATATAAGAGTATAAACCTAACATCATATTCCTACATACAACAATGTACATAGCTCCAAAATATTACATTTTTAAAAAAAATAAAACAGCAAATTGAACTAAACATTTGGAATCCAGTATTAAGGGTTAATATGCACACAGTCTTAGATTTGACAAATTCAATCACAAAACTCAACCAATTTTTTTTTAATTGAAACCCTATGTATAACATACATGTGCAGTGATGTAAACATAACTAATAACATAAAATTTATATTTGAATTACAAATTTTAACTGGAAATGCAGAGAACCAGTCTCTGTTACTGTACTGTATCAGAAATATTGGGGTTTTAAAAATTTAAACATCAACAACATATTAATATGTATTTAGATAGGTTGGAAATCAAAGTGTAGCATGCATACGTGTCAGGCAAAGAGTCTGTGTCCACTATATATATATTCTCATGTCCCAATATAAAAATCAAATTCTATATCAATACCAACATTTAGATTCCTACCAAGATTGCAAAGTAGGTAATTGACGTAATCAAGACAGTTTTATTATTATTATTATTTAATACAAGAATAATAGCAAGAAAGTAATAACGATAAAATCTGTTTTGCTTATCTGTTTAAAGAAGGAACCATTTTGAAACCCAGAACTATAATATCAATTACAAGATAAGGTCTAGCAAAATCATCGGTTCATTGTATTAAGAAGAAACTCATAGCAAGAAGTTACACGAGTTTATAAAAACAACTAAATCTACTCCTAAGTTAAATAATGAGAAGCAAAACAAAATAAACAAATAATAATTTTTTTTTGAAGGACTGGAACAAAAGTAGAGAAAACATGTTCAAAAGTATTTAAGGTACAATCTGATAATCATATGCGTCTATCCAAAATTATGGTACTCTAAATCCTCGTCATACTAGTAAGCAAGGCTACGATAATCACAGAGTCCTTGACTTAGGCACATACCTCTAGAATCATGTTATTTAAAATTTTCGCGATGCCGCTAGCTTGGCTGCGAAAACCTTAAATTCCCACACCCGAGAAATATATCCAAAATTAGACTATATGTCCTCACCATGCTGGCTAATGTGACTGTAGAAGACTAGATTCCATAACTTAGATGACCTAGCCCATATGATTTCATCTTGACAAAAATTAAATTAAATCAACAATGGATACCCAAAAATTAAATTTATCAACGAACATCAAGATTCAAAACTGAACAATAATCCATCAAATCATATAAATACAAACTCGGATGCAATAGCTAACATCAAGATTCAAAACTCCACAATCATCATCAAAATCAAGTTCAACAACAGAAAGTAAAGATAAATCAAATCAAGGGAAGAAGAGTTTTTCAAATCGAAGTTAAAATAAGATTCTCAAGGGTCGTCCCAGGAATCTCTCAAGAAATCCTAACTGTGATTGAGTACCTTCAAAAATATATCCTAATTATACTGCAGGCTGTAGTGGTACTCTAGTTTGAATACCACTACACAAACTCGACCTGCATGGGCCACCACTAAAAACGTGTCACGACCCGCACCCACTGTGAGGGTACGAGAACGTAACAACGCCCGGCCTACGCCGCAGTGTCGGCGGTAGAACGCTGTCCTAGGTCTCATGCATCTAACAGTATAAGGTTAAGCAGTTTATACTCCCCGAATGGGCTTGACATAGTAGAATGTAAACTCAATCACATCTAAGGTAGAGCATAATGGAAGATAGATAAAACATGAAATCCAAAAGAGATACAGCAGATAGAAGTCTAAGTGTCTAAGATACATAAACCCAGAAATACATCTCAAAGCTCAAATACAATAATCCATAAATACAACTCAATACAACTGAAAATAAACTATGAGCAAAATCCTAGCTATCTATACAACCTCTACTGTGACTCCTCTAGGCTAGCAGGCAACCTCCAGGCTATCTGTAAAATTTATTAACAGGTCCAGTCAGGACAGGAGCGAGCACAGTACATCTCAACAAATCATAGCAGGTTAGAAAATATAATCATGCAGTAAAGTAAGATACATGATCTGAAAGAAATACAGTATATAAACAGAGAGAGAACTGTAATAGAAATATCTACTATAAGTAGAGAACTAACAGTGGCTAGTGAGTCAGAGTACAATATAAACATGTTAATGGCATAGGAGATTCATGACTACAGCTAAGAGAGTGATTCATGACTACAGCTACTTGGATAATATTCACATGCCTATTTCTACTCCTCCATCCCCAATCAATACACAAGGATCTGTTCAAGTTATGTTAAGATTCGTGAAACTTCACATGGCTCATAAAATGAGTGATACGTGAAGGTGATTCATGATGGCTCTGTGAACATGAGAGTACATGTGTCACAAGCGATTCGTGAATCAGAGGAAGCATAGAGATACGTGATGATTCATGAAACGCACAAAACATGCAGTATCCGATGCTCTCGAGGGGGATAACATCTCATGAAAAGATCCATATAGCACAAATCCGTGTGACCAACGTGACAGTATCAAGTAAAGTAATTTAAAGCAGAAAAATAATTCTAAACAGGATATGAAATGATCAGAGAATGTACTCGCCTGCTATCTGAATGTCCAAAGGAAATATACTTTCCGAGGAGAGGTGTCTGGCTCCTATTTAGAACAGCACAAGTCACAACAAGTCCAAAATGGTAAAATAAAGCTCTACTATACATTCTACATAATTCTAGGTCAAAGTCAACTCTGGTCAACCGTACTAGTCAAACTAGGTTAACTTAGGTAGTACTAGGTCTAAACCTCGACTAACAAGTCTCATTAGGCCTAACCAAGCCTAGACTAACACTCACAGAAAATCACAAAGCTACACAAGTTATCAAACACACATTACATATATATTCATATATATTTTTATTACAAGCAAGGTGCATAAAGACAAGGAGTGAGTGATACATGAATGTGGATATGGCAATGTATACATAGCAGTACAATGTGTTCAAGTGTGAGGGGGTTATGTTAGAAGGATAACATTTAGCAAGGGTTCATTGTGTCACATAGAAGAAATAACATGTAAAGCATAGGTTTAGCATGTGTGTGTGGGTGTTAATCATAACAAAAGGGTTTATTTATACATCAAAGGGTTTACTCATAACAGTAAGTAGGTTTTATGTGTATTCATGCTTGGGGTTACTATCAACATGTAGAAGGGGTTTTAACATATGAACATGGTGCTAAGTGCTAATATGGCATCATACATTCCTATCATGTTGGCATTCATATATAGCATACTTCATACTTGATTATGTTACTTACTTACATATGGATACTTGCATACATGTTTCAATACCTTGGATTACCCACATGCTTGCATTTCATCCATTCATTCATGCATTGCATTGCATTGCATTCATTCATTCATTCATGCACCTATACATACATATTTGAATACATTATATACTTTCAGACATTATATCATTTATGCATACTCTATATTATATTACATTCTTTTAACACACACACATATATATATATATATATATATATATATATATATATATATATATATATATATATATATATATACACATGTATACATACATATTTGTACATACAAGGATACACAAAATGCATATGTCGTATAGTAATCTTCTACTTAAAATCAAAACTGTACAAATTAAGCATTCATTAAATTCTAGGATTAAAGTATGTCATAGATATTTGTGTTAGCTTTCCGAAACTTTAAACGGATCACATTTTCGTGTCCGGAAGCTCCCGGAATCGCAAAAACACCGAAACGCGTTCGTCTTTCGTACAGCTGACACTCAAATAATTTTACAAAACGTTTCAGAACGAATTTGGCTTATTAAAATATATATTTGGAAATCTAACTTCGATACGGTTCTTTTAAAAAAAATGGGAGATAAATCGGAGTTTTAAGCTAAAAGTTATGACATTTCTAAGTTGCTATTGCTACTAAAAACGAGGATAAATATTATGACGAATTTAGGTAGTTTGAGACAAAAGAAACACAAGTATATAACATAATATATCAAGAACTCACTCTCTACACTAATATATATATATATGAGACACTATAGAACACATCTCCAATACAAAAATATGAGATTAAACATGTAATAATTCATTCATACATAACAACAACACATAGTGTGTCCAAATTTGGAGTTTTCCCACATGGACACAATCACAACACAAAGGACACTCCTATGACCTCCAAATGGACACGAAATGGACACAAATGGAGATACAACCATGGGGGTCATTCCTATGGGTTCAAAATATTTCTATATACATGTAGGGATGGATTAGAAGAGAGATTATACCTTCCGGGAGAGAAATTCAAAGGAAAATCCTTCCGACACGACACCGACACGTAGAGATTCTAAAAGGATACGAACGAGCTCCGAATTCTCCCAAACTTGGCTAGCACCCTCTAACCATGGAGTAGAGGAGAAATGAAGAAGATTTGGTGGAAGAAATGATTGATTTGGAGATAAAATCAATGGAGGTTCATCTCTAAATTAATTTGGGGAAAACAAGAGAGAGAAAGTGGATGAAAACAAATGAATGAAGGAGTGACTCACTCCCTATCCCCCGCATAGGTGGCTGCCCAAAAAGTGTGTGGTGTGTTACTGCCGAGGCACAATTTTTGATGGAAAATTCTGAAACTGAAACAATTGTACACACAACGTTTTTAATGCAGCACCTTAAAGAAGATGTGCAACAGAGATCCTGGAGGATTCTGAATTACGAGGATCTAAAAGAATCTACGTAATACACAAAAAATCTAAAGAGACTTTGTGCAAGCAACTATCGGCAGTAGAGCTTCTAAAAAGAAGTTACTGTAAAAGGCAACAGCAGCGATGACATGCGAGAATGAGATGCTGGGGTGAATGAACCACCGTTGCTCAAAGCTTTATTCGCCCCACACGAGCACGAACAGCTTCCAGGAACCAACAAGTTCACGAAGAACTTCTGGAACGCTCGTAAGTCAATATTTGAGACTTGAACGGGCTTCCTGGACTTAACAGACTCCCTCAACTCTCTTCTTGGTGCATCTTTCAAAGGAGGCCAAGGGGCTCTATTTATAGAGTGGAGTTGAGACTTCACCTCTTCTCCTATCCGATGTGGGACTAAAATATCAATACTCAAAAATAGAGTTTGATATTTTAGATCATCCCACAATCAGCATAGAAGTGTGCCAGTCCACGCCTACCCTCCGAACACTCCCGTGCATGCACGAGACATCCTGGAGTCCGTGTCCGAGTCCGAGTCCGCACAACAAAAATTAACTTGCATCCTTGTTGGATTTAATCCTTTTTCCTTCTAGGAAAATACTTCCACATGGCACAAACTTGTGCCCCACTACACCTCATGTGTACACCTCAACACAAGCAATGCATTATATTGAGATACTCACCATTTGGTGTAGCCGATGTGGGACTTTCTTTTCTAGTCCAAAGGCAAAAACACCAACAAGGTGTCCCCTATTTGAATGTCCAAAATGCCCTCCACTAATCTATTTGATTTAAATTAGGAATGGGTTAAAGGTTGAGGTCAATTTAGTCTAGTTTTAAGTCTCTAATTAAACTAAATCTATCCATAAATAATTATTCTAACTACTAACTAAAATTAATATCATGTGGACTAAAATTAATATCATGTGGGCCATGCCTAACTAGTGTGTGGGTCCCACTAGAGTCAAACTACCCCCCGGGTCCACGTTTCAAGTCGGATTGAGTTGAAATTAGAACCCGACTCAAATAATCCCAAAACAATATCATAAATAATAAAATAAATTTCAACCCCAAAATAATATAATAAATAATAAAATAAATTTTAAAAATATTCAAAAATATAAAATGACAAAAATACCCCTGTTTTTGAAAACTGGGGGTGACAGGGTAAACTTGGGAGGCTTTTAAGAAGCTTTTCAAGGAGGAGTTCTTCCCCGACACTGCACTTGGCGCATTGGAGACGTAGTTCGAGAACCTGGTTCAGGGGAACCAGACAGTAGAGGAGTACGCCGGAGAGTTCTGTCGCCTGGACAGATTTGTGGAGGGTCTTAGCGAGATAGCGAAGGCTAGGAGGTTCAGAAAGGCCTTGGTTAAGGAAGTCAAGTCCTTAACCAAGATCAACAAGAATGCTACATTCGAGGAGATTTTGATGGGAGCTATGGCAGTGGAGGATGATCTGGAACTGAAGATGAAGAGAGGTCGAGATTCACATGGAGCCAGTGGCAGTGGGGGCCCAGCCAAGAGGCCTCATTATCAGCAGCATCAGCATCAGCAGAAGCTATTTCAGCAGAAGCTGTTTCAGCAGGCACCGAGACAGCAGCAGACCATCAGTTGTACCTTCTGTAAGAAGCTGGGGCAAGTATGGAATGAGTGCAGGAAGTGGCTCGGCAAGTGCCTACTTTATGGTGCAGCAGAGCACCAGTTGAGGGATTGTCCCATGGTTGCGGGACGTACAGCTCAGGGAGCAGGAGCCAAGGCCCCATTAGTGCAGCAGAAAGGACCACTGTCGATCCAGCAGCAGAAGTTATTTCAGCACCAGCAGCAGGCCAGAGGAGGTCAGCAGGGGCGAGCTTTCGCCATAGCAGCTGAGGTGTCCGAGCCAGTAGGAGATCTTATAGCAAGTTCTGTTCTTATCGACTCTTTTTTTGCGTTCGCATTATTTGATTCGGGTGCTTCCTATAGCTTTGTGTCTGTATCATTTACCATTAGACACCAGCTTTCTTCGGAGCGAAGGTATTCTCCAAAATTAATCTGAGGTCAGGTTATCATCAGGTGAAGGTGAAGAAGGAGGATATTCTAAAGACAGCTTTCAGGACACGGTATGGCCAGTTTGAGTTCATGGTAATATCGTTTGGGTTAACTAACGCGCCGACGGTGTTCATGAACTTGATGAACAAGGTGTTCCACCAGTACTTGGACAAGTTCGTGGTAGTGTTCATCGATGACATCTTGGTGTATTCGAAGACCCTAGAGGAGCATGAGGAGCATTTGAGAGTGGTTCTGGAGACTCTCAGTAAGGAGCAGCTTTACAGCAAGCTCTCAAAGTGTGAGTTCTTCTTGGATCGAGTTGATTTCCTAGGTCATATTATGATTGGAGATGGGATCTCAGTTGGCCCAAAGAAGATCAGAGCAGCCGAGGCATGGACAGCAACGAGTTCAGTTGCAGATATCAGGAGCTTTCTGGGATTGGTAGGATACTACCGGAGGGTTGTTCAGGATTTCTCCCGGATTGCAGAGCCATTGACTAGGCCGACCCGGAAGGACGCAGAGTTTATCTGGTCAGAGAAGTGTCAGGTTGCTTTTGATGAGTTAAAAAAGCGACTGACGACAGCCTCAATTTTGACATTGCCATCAGGATCAGGCGGGTTCACTATCTACAGTGTCGCCTCAGGGAAGGGTTTGGGTTGTGTCTTGCAGCAACATAGGAATGTGATTGCCTATGCATCCAGGCAGTTATGTTCGCATAAGAAGAACTACCCTACCCTTGATTTGGAGTTGACGGCAGTTATCTTTGCTCTTAAGTTGTAGAAGCACTATTTATACAGAGAGCATGTAGAAATCTTCATAGACCACAAGAGCTTGAAATATGTGTTTACACAGAAAGAGCTCAACATGTGGCAGCACAGATGGTTGGAGTTGATGAAGGACTTCGACATTTTATTACAGTACCACCCAGGGAAGGCCAACGTGGTTGTCGATGCCTTGAGTAGGTATCCGGTAGCTATGTGTTTGACGATGGATCGTCACTTATTAGCAGATTTGGAGAGCTTAGGGATCGAGGTGATCGTGCCAGGAGTTCAGATGCAGATGTGGGGCCTTCAGATTCAGTCAGACTTGATGGAGATGATCAAGTCACATCAGTTCGACGATGTTACTCTGCGGTGTATCCGAGAGAAGGTTCGAGCAGGATTGGTGGATGAAGAGTTTGTCATTGCAGAGGATGGCACATTGAGGCACGGTTCCAGACTGTGTGTGCCTAGTAGAGAGCTTCGAAAGCAGGTCATACAGGAGGCCCATCGCTCTCAGTACTCTATGCATCCAAGTGCTAACAAGATATATAGAGATTGGAAGGAGCATGTATGGTGGTATGGGATGAAGTGGGAAGTAGCACACTTCGAAGCCAGGTATTTAGTCTGTCAGCAGGTTAAGGCAGAGAGGCAGAGGCCAGGAGGACTATTGCAGTCATTGCCCATTTCGGAGTGGAAGTGGAAGCACATCACAATGGATTTTTTTTTCTAGATTGCCTCGTACTCCAGGATGAAAAGACGCAATTTGGGTCATCGTGGACAGGTTGACCAAATCGGCCTACTTTTTGCCAGTTAAAGTGGATACGTTTTCTGAGAAGCTAGCGAAGATGTATATGCGACAGATTGTCAGGAAGCATGGTGTTCCGGTGAGCATTATCTCGGATCGGGATTGTCACTTTACTTCCCATTTCTGGCGGAGTCTACAGACTAGTTTGGGCACTCAGCTCAAATTCAGTACTGCATATCACCCTCAGACGGACGGACAGTCAGAGAGGACTATTCAGACTCTTGAGGACATGCTACGGACTTGTGTTCTAGATTTTGGAGGATCCTGTGAGGATCACCTGCACTTGGTGGAGTTTGTATATAACAACAGTTTTCAGGACAGCGTTGGGATGTCACCATTCGAGGCACTGTACGAGCGTAGATGTCGTACACCTTTGTCTTGGGACGATATTGTAGAGCGAGCTTTATTAGGACCTGAGATGGTTGTTGACACAGCCGAGAAGGTAAAGCACATCAGAGATCGACTTCGCGTGGTACAGGACAGACAGCGGCATTGGACCGACAGCCACCGAAGACCTTTGCAGTTTGAGGTAGAGCTTAGACTTAGGATTAGAATCTTATTTGTTCTGTGATTTTTGTTTGATCATGTGATTGTTATAGTAAAGTTGAGACATGTTTGTGCTAGGTTGGAGATCTGGTGTTCTTGAGGATATCTCCGACGCGTGGTACTATTCGCTTTGGTGGAGGTGGAAAGCTTAGTCCGCATTTCATCAGACCTTTCGTTGTCAAAGGAAGAGTCGATGACGTGTCATACAGGCTGGACTTGCCCCCTATATTAGAGGGAGTCTACAACGTATTTTACGTGTCACAGTTGAGACGGTATGTGGCAGATCCCAGCAATGTACTGGATTATTCCGAGATTGAGGTGGGCCCTACTCTCAGTTATCCAGAGCAGCCTATGGAGATTCTGGATCGACGAGAGAAGGTGCTGAGGAACCAGACGATATCCTTAGTTCGCGTAGCATGGAGGCATCACTCTCCGGGTGAGTCTACCTGGGAGAGGGAGGATGAGATGCGCGAGCAATACCCTTATCTTTTCCAGTCTTGAGGTATAACTTTCTATCCTTCTTGTCTATTCAGTTTTGTCTTTAATTTCGAGGACGAAATTATTTTAAGGGGGGTAGACTTGTCACACCCACTTTTCATTCCAAGGGTATTTTGATCATTTTATAATTTTAGATTATTTTATTAATTTATTGAATTCATGTGATGATGTGTGGTTTGGTTTGTTGATTGAGTAGTCTTGATGGGTTTAACTTAGCCAACCATGACTAGAACCCTGATGCCATATTATAATTAGATTCTTTTATCATTAGATTTAATTTAGAATTTATTAGTTATTTTTAGAATGATTTAATTGATTTTTAGCCATTTTCTAGTTAGCCTTTTTAAAGCCTTTTTGACTTGGGCTTTACTAGCAAATTAGGGAGCCTATGCCCATGTGCTACCTAACCCTAACCCCCTCTATACCTGGCCGGCCATAGGAAGCCCCCCTTCCTCTTGTGTTGAAGTTTGTAGCCTCCAAGAGAAAACCCGAGCTTCCCATTCTCCAAAACCCTAACTTTCGCATCCGGAGTCCGTTTCTTCCCAAACGAAGTTCGTTCTGCTCGTAGGAAGGAGAGGATCTTGCTGGAGCATTGCTAGCAAGGTGGTGGAGGCGTTTGCTCGAGGGTTCTCGATCGTTGGATCGCTCAGGGAGTCCTTTGCATTGAGGTCTTTGACTCTCAATAGGTAAATCATATTCTAGTATTGTTTTTCCTAATTTTTCTTCACGATAGTGTGCATCTAGGTACCCCTGACCTTTAGGATCAATTTCGTCCAGTTTCGTATTCATTTGGTGTCCGTATCGGACACGTATCGGTTAATATTTGTAGGTGTTCGATGAAATGTCACAATAATTTTAATTCTGATTTTTGCTGGATCTATTTTCATATTCTGGTAGTCCTATACACGAGGATCATGACCCCATAAGTTTCAACACGTATCAGACTCGTATCCGTGTCCAAATAGGACACGAACGTGCGGTACGCCAGGTCGTGCGCCTGCCATGCTGCTCGGGGGTGATTCCTCGACGCACAGGCCACGTGGTCACGTGAAAATTGACGTATAGGTGGGGGCCGTGACTGAGATCACGCTCCCAAAGTTTCATAAAATTTCATCGAGAAACGAGAAAGAAATCGCGTCGGCACTGATCGGTCATACGCGCACGCATGCGGGACAGCCGCCGCTGAAACGACATTCGTACGGACACGACATATGGACATGATTCAGGGTGTCCAATGTGTAGCCCTATACCTAGCCTAGCCTAGGACACAAATACGAGGCACGAGGTGGGACACACGAGTACCTAGACTCGATGACATGCATGCACGACGCTGTGCACGTGGCTGTGCTTGCGTGCACACCCGCACGCGGACACGCTCTGCGTGCGTGTCAGACACGACACATGGCCGCATGCTAACTCATTCAGTAGGTCGGGGATGTGTACGCCTAGGTGTACGTGATGTTTCACGAGAGTTAGATCGGAAACGAGCGAGAAATCGGTTTCGTATTGATTCGGTTCACGTGCGTATCGGGTTTCCCGATACTCGTTCGCTGGACACGATACGGACACGGTTTCGACCCCGGGAATATCCGAGCACGTCCCACATGTCAAGACCGACGTATTTGCCAAGTTTCATGGGTTAATTTGGAGTATTATGAGTTTTGGGTCATTTTGTAAAAATGTGGTTTTTCTTCAAAATTTAAATTTGATAATTTTGTGATAATTTGATTACTGAGATTTATGGCGATAATTTCTGAGTTTTTGGTCCTTCAACACTGTTTGAGACTTGTGGGAATTGACTTCGGGTTTGATTCATATTTTCTAGCCATTTTTATACATTTATGGTGTTTTACCTATTAAGTGTATATATATATATATATATATATATTTTTTTTTTTTTATTTTTTTTTATATATATATAAATTCCTTTTATGCCTAATTTCGAATATATGTTAAAGTAAGGTGTCGAGGTCTTGATCTCAGTTCTGGGAACTCACTCCAGGTTCGAGATCGACCCTCGTTGGCTTATATACATGGTATATGCATATATCTACAAATATGCCTATATGTATATGATGTCTACTTTGCAAGAAATAAAAAATGTATATGATGTCTACAATGTCTATGGTCAGATCACACATCTACTTGGTACTTTTGTCACGACCCGCTACCCAAATTATTGGACCGGGCCGAGCCATGTCCAGCCTACGCTTGGTTAAAGCGCAGTAAGCTATTCTAGAATAAACAATAAAGGATCTAAGCAGATAACAGTTCTAAAATCACATTTAAGGTTCATCACAACACAACATCTATAAGCGAAGGTAACATAAGTACAGACTTAATAATACACTTCCAAAGTATCTAACTGGAGACAAAGTCCAGTATCCAAATATAAGTACAGACAGAGTCTAAGTCTCAAAACACAAGAAAGATAACTAAGCAAGGTTTCCTGCTGGGGCCTCTTCTGGAGCTAAGGCCAGGTCCTCAAAAGCAGTACCATAGTGTGTAACACATAGCATTTCCTTCTCGAAAAGTGAACCTACAACGTTATCCTGTCAGGACGGGAGCAAGTACAACCTCTACAACTAAAGTACTGAACATATAATGAAAGAGATGTACAACAAGAAACATGGTGTGATAAGTCTATAAAACAGGAAATACTGGAAAACATGGCCTCATGGTACAACTGGGATCACAGTATCATAGTAACATAGGGAACATGGCATATCTGGAATCATGGTATATCTCATAATCTATCATGGCAAGGATACATATGTCATAGAGACAGATGTATATGTAATGTTTAAAAGTTTAAAACCGTAGTATGTACGTGAATCGGTCAATAGGTGAATAGGATGTACAGCGGTACATATCAAGTTTTCTGGTATGCACATATGTGTACGAACGGCATCGGTGTATATCCATACACAAACGCGAGATCAGACCATACGGCAAGGTCACATATAGAATGTCACCGAGCGCGGTAAGTACATACGGAGAAGGGGGTCATGTTCACGTACAATACTAACAGTTTTCCCTTAACTCGTTATTTAAACATATGGGAGATACGAGAACAGTAAAAACATGTGGGAGATACTGGGAGCAGTATAAGCATGTCCGGTACTGGGAACAGTATGAAACATGTGAATACTCCGAGTAGTATAAAGCATAGTAAAATATGTACTGAGAACCAGTAAGAAACATGTGAAGATATAAGAACTGTCCTAAGCATGACAGGTACTGAAAGTAATACAACATGTGAAGATTTAACTTGCTACCTCAAGGATCAGTATTTTAACAGGGTTAATACATGTTCTAGCATTAAAAGACAGTAAATGAGTTTGTAGATGTACTTGCCTGGGATCCTGCTGTCAATATGAATCAAGGCTCGGAGTGAAGCCACAGTCCTAAAGATGAGATAATACAATATCTAATCAGGATGAAAAGACATATTATAATGTCTAGGTCAACTAGGGCTAACTAAGACAAACTGGGTCAGAGGTTGACTTTGGTCAACTGGTCAACTCCGGTTAATTCCAAGTCCAATGTGGGATGACACTATATCCAAACTAACTTTCTAGGGTCTTTATACTAGTGTAGGGGGTGGTCCAATACTACAATAACTCAAAACAACACAAAACATTGCAAGTCGTAACTATTCAATAAATAAATCAAACTGTACATTGTGTTTCAACAATTTTTGGGATAGACAAAAAGCTCAACTATACATAAAATAAAGTACAAAAATGATCCTTGCTAATTATAGAAATTTATACTAATTTTTCTGGAATTTATAAACCTTCATAAATATTTATTAAAAATCAACAAACATATGTATCCTGAAAATGAGCTCTGTTTTCCTACTTTTATAAAATACCAAAAGTACTTATTAAATGCTGGAAAAATTATAATAAATTAGCTAAATTAACATAGTATTTAAATATAATTTTTTCCAGATTTTTTACAGCACTTAAAATATATAAAAAATTCAAAACAGCCTAACCGGATTATCCGGCGGATTACAGCGGATTACCGACGGATGTTCCGATCCGTCACAGCAAGTTTTGTGGTGCAAGTTCGGATTTTCCGACGGATTTCCGTGGATTTCCGACGGATTTTCCGAACCGTCGCAGAATGTTGATTTTTGAACTCAAAACTTGTTTCGGCCATAAAAACTTCGTTTTAAATCGAAATTCGGACTTTCAAAAGTCAAAATTGAATAGAATTAAATTTCCTACAACATGGAAGTATTAGTTTTCACAAATCGAAACATTTGATAGATCAAAACCTCAAAATACTCGAAAATTATATCTAGAAACTCAGATCTAGGCAATACTGTCGATCAAAACCAAAAGTGCTATATACTAAACATGTTAACAATTTAAAGAAGCAAATTATAGGCCAATAAAACTTTAGTTTCTATGGAAAACAAAAATAAAGTATGGTCATGTCACTTTTGAGCAAGATGTACTTGTCTAGGTTAAGCTCCAAGCCTAATCATCTACTCCACCACCAAGAGGGGTACGAAACCACACTCTTGACCTCAAGACCAAGCTCCTTACAAGCTCCAAGGGAAGAGAAAGGAAGAAGAAATGAAAAGAGAGTGAAGAGAATGAAAAGAGAGAGGAGAGAGAAAGTGAAAGGGTATATATAGAAGGGGAAATTAATCTTAGCCATCGGATCGTGATCCATGGCAAAATCTAAGTCAATCATGGCCATTCAAACAAAACCAATTATCCATTGGATAATAGGGTGCATCTACACTATTCACGAAAATATCAAAACACTATTCATCAAAATATCGAAAATACTATTCATGAAAATATCCGAAACACTATTCACGAAAATTTCAAAAACCGAAAATATCTAAAGTGTAGAAAACATGTCCGGGCGGTATGCCGTCGGTATACACCGATTCACCGGCGGTATGCTGGCCAAGAAAAAATCTATAAGTTAGGAAAAATTTAAAGCATTCCAGAAACCAAGAGAATACGAAATACGCAGCAAAATACGTATTTAAATTAATATAAAATATTTATCGAAAATAATCCATTTAGAAAATTTAAAATAACCCTAAAATTCAGGGGGCTTACGTCCGACCCACCTTATAAAAATTTCGTCATCGAAATTAAAAATCACCCAATAGGTCAAACTATAACATGTAGCTACTATGGCTACGATACTCAAACTGCTACCCTTGTAATCATCTCTTCTGTTTCTCTTTACAATCTTTTTGGTTCATGTTCAACAAGGTCCTTCTATCATAAACTACGTCATACATCCTTTAAAATCTTCCATACTAACATGAAATATTTATGTATACCCTAAATTATAGGTCATTCTCTGGGTATGTTTATAAACCTACAATGCTTGATCATCAACAATATTTTCAACCTCAATTGTAAATACTGGATTTCCTTATCGTATTCTAAGTATCCATATTCTATCAATCTACAGGCCCTTTGCATTATTTGTCGTCAGTCCTTTTCTACAGTTTCTCTTTAAAATCATACGTTTAATTCTTATCCTTGGCGTAGAGCCTTCTTCTTTTACTCAACAAGTCATCCAAATATAAATCCTCGATTTCAAAACTCCCGATTTATTAATTACCAAAGTACATATGTCTTTGCCTTGTTCTTTGTCGTTTTAACTGATATCTTCCCGATCTCGTACGCAATATTATATCTCATTCTAACTTATTCTATATTAATCCACATATCGATCTACCCTCTAATCACATGTAATTAGCTATAGATAACCAACCAAAATTCTACAAATGCTAAATCCTCAAACTGCTAAGCACAAGATTCTAATCCTCAATCCATAGTCACAACAATATAATATCTCATTTCTCCATCTTTAGATACCCTATCTCGAGTCATACTATCAATGCAATCGTTCTTAATGGTTTCCAAGTCTACTACAGTCAGTCACTCATACTTGTCCTATAAGCTTAATCTAACCAATCCTTAGGAAAAGTATTTATCACAATCACACAATACATTTACAGTTATACTATAAAATCAGTTAACAAGGTTTGGCTATTTTGGTCGTCTATCAAAATAGAAGGTTACAAGGCCTAAGACTGGGTCAAGCAATCCATAACAGTGTCCAAACAAGTTAAAGGTCAAGCAAGACAGAAAGGTTTATCAGAATATCTCCAAGAATGGTACGAAGACAACGAGATACATAACGAGAAGAATTATCTAAGAGGTTAACGAATAAGAGTTTAGTCAAGTCATAGGAAAGATGGAACACAAAAATAATTATGTCCAAAAGATAACATGAAAGCAATTCTATTGTAGAGTCCTAGAGAACCTGTAATCCTAGTTGTAGATGTAGATAGAACAGAGTTAATCAAGACGGGGAAGAATGATAATAAGGATTTATTCCTGCTCATTCTGTTATAATAAAGTAAACCAAGTTAAGATATGATCTGATAACCATACACGTCTTCCTGAAATCATGTTGCCAGAATTTTTGCCACACTAGTAAGCTTATATGCAATAAACGATAGAGTCATAACTAAGGTATACACCCTATAATTATGTTATCTAGAATCCTCGCCACGCCAACCGGTATGGCTGCGAGAAAATCTAAATTCTATGAATAGGATAGTATATCCAAAATCAGGTTCTATGTTTTTGTCATACCAGATAATATGGCTGCGATAAATTCTAAACTCCATAACTAAAGCAGACGTTTACCTTATCAGGATATATCATAATTCAATCCACAAAATTTATCACGATGCAAGATCAAAGTCAATAACGAAAATCAGAAATCAATTTCAACAACGAATTAAGGAAGAGCAAATGGAAATAAGTGAAAACAGATTTCTAGATAAGATTAGAGTGAGATCCTCAGGGGTCATCCCAAGGGTACTATCCTGGTCAAAATTGTAATCCACTGAATTCAAGCAAGAGACTAAATACAGTTAACGGTCCTATGCTGTGACAAGTTCTCCTATGTTGCAATCCTAGATATCCTCTAGGTGTTCTAAATATTTATCCCTAGTGTTAACAAGTTGTCCTAGATCCTAATTGCAGGCATGTTTGGTACAATAACGTAACCAAACAACTTAAGTCTGGACCTGTATGGGGGCACCACTAAAAACATGTCATGACCCGCTACCCAAATTATTGGGCCGGGCCGAGCCATGTCCAGCCTACGCTTGGTTAAAGCGCAGTAAGCTGTTCTAGAATAAACAATAAACGATCTAAGCAGATAACAGTTCTAAAATCACATTTATGGTTTATCACAACACAACATCTATAAGCGAAGGTAATATAAGTACAGACTTAATAATACACTTCCAAAGTATCTAACTGGAGACAAAGTCCAGTATCCAAATATAAGTACAGACAAAGTCTAAGTCTCAAAACACAAGAAAGATAACTAAGCAAGGTTCCCCGCTGGGGCCTCTTCTGGAGCTAAGGCCAGGTCGTCAAAAGCAGTACCATAGTGTGTAACACATAGCATTTCCTTCTCGAAAAGTGAACCTACAATGTTATCCTGTCATGACGGGAGCAAGTACAACCTCTACAACTAAAGTACTGAACATATAATGAAAGAGATGTACAACAAGAAACATGGTGTGATAAGTCTATAAAACAGGAAATACTGGAAAACATGGCCTCATGGTACAACTGGGATCACAGTATCATAGTAACATAGGGAACATGGCATATCTGGAATCATGGTATATCTCATAATCTATCATGGCAAGGATACATATGTCATAGAGACAGATGTATATGTAATGTTTAAAAGTTTAAAACCGTAGTATGTACGTGAATCGGTCAATAGGTGAATAGGATGTACAGCGGTACATATCAAGTTTTCTGGTATGCACATACGTGTACGAACGGCATCGGTGTATATCCATACACAAACGCAAGATCATAACATACGGCAAGGTCACATATAGAATGTCACCGAGCGCGGTAAGTACATACGGAGAAGGGGGTCATGTTCACGTACAATACTAACAGTTTCCCCTTAATCCGTTATTTAAACATATGGGAGATACGAGAACAGTAAAAACATGTGGGAGATACTGGGAGCAGTATAAGCATGTCCGGTACTGGAAACAGTATGAAACATGTGAATACTCCGAGTAGTATAAAGCATAGTAAAACATGTACTGAGAACCAGTAAGAAACATGTGAAGATATAAGAACTGTCCTAAGCATGACAGGTACTGAAAGTAATACAACATGTGAAGATTTAACTTGCTACCTCAAGGATCAGTATTTTAACAGGGTTAATACATGTTCTAGCATTAAAAGACAGTAAATGAGTTTGTAGATGTACTTGCCTGGGATCCTGCTGTCAATATGAATCAAGGCTCGGAGTGAAGCCACAGTCCTAAAGATGAGATAATACAATATCTAATCAGGGTGAAAAGACATATTATAATGTCTAGGTCAACTAGGGCAAACTAAGACAAACTGGGTCAGAGGTTGACTTATAGTTGACTTTGGTCAACTGGTCAACTCCGGTCAATTCCAAGTCCAATGTGGGGCGACACTATATCCAAACTAACTTTTTAGGGTCTTTACACTAGTGTAGGGGGTGGTCCAATACTACAATAACTCAAAACAACACAAAACATTGCAAGTCGTAACTATTCAATAAATAAATCAAACTGTACATTGTGTTCCAACAATTTTTGAGATAGACAAAAAGCTCAACTATACATAAAATAAAGTACCAAAATGATCCTTGTTAATTATAGAAATTTATACTAATTTTTCTGGAATTTATAAACCTTCATAAATATTTATTAAAAATCAACAAACATATGTATCCTGAAAATGAGCTCTATTTTTCTATTTTTATAAAATACCAAAAGTACTTATTAAATGCTAGAAAAATTATAATAAATTAGCTAAATTAACATAGTATTTAAATATAATTTTTCCCAGATTTTTTACAGCACTTAAAATATATAAAAAATTTCAAAACAGCCTAACCGGATTATCCGGCGGATTACAGCGGATTACCGGTGGATTTTCCGATCCGTCACAGCAAGTTTTGTGGTGCAAGTTCGGATTTTCCGACGGATTTCTGCGGATTTCCGACGGATTTTTCGAACCGTCACAGAAAGTTGATTTTTGAACTCAAAACTTGTTTCGGCCATAAAAATTTCGTTTTAAATCGAAATTCGGACTTTCAAAAGTCAAAATTGAATAGAATTGAATTTTCTACAACATGGAAGTATTAGTTTTCACAAGTCAAAACATTTGATAGATCAAAACCTCAAAATACTCGAAAATCATATCTAGAAACTCAGATCTAGGCAATACTGTCGATCAAAACCAAAAGTGCTATATACTAAACATGTTAACAATTTAAAGAAGCAAATTATAGGCCAATAAAACTTTAGTTTCTATGGAAAACAAAAATAAAGTATGGTCATGTCACTTTTGAGCAAGATGCACTTGCCTAGGTTAAGCTCCAAGCCTAATCTTCTACACCACCAAGAGGGGTACGAAACCACACTCTAGACCTCAAGGCCAAGCTCCTAACAAGCTCCAAGGGAAGAAAAAGGAAGAAGAAATAAAAAGAGAGTGAAGAGAATGAAAAGAGAGAGGAGAGAGAAAGTGAAAGGGTATATATAGAAGGGAAAATTAATCTTAGCCGTCGGATCGTGATCCATGGCAAAATCTAAGTCAATCATGGCCATTCAAACAAAACCAATTATCCATTGGGTAATAGGGTGCATCTACACTATTCACGAAAATATCAAAATACTATTCATCAAAATATCGAAAACACTATTCATGAAAATATCCGAAACACTATTCACAAAAATATCAAAAACCGAAAATATCTAAAGTGTAGAAAACATGTCCGAGCGGTATGCCGTCGGTATACACCGGTTCACCGGCGTATGCTGGCCAAGGAAAAATCTATAAGTTAGGAAAAATTTAAAGCATTCCAGAAACCAAGAGAATATGAAATACGCAACAAAATACGTATTTAAATTAATATAAAATACATATCGAAAATAATCCATTAGAAAATTTAAAATAACCCTGAAATTCAGGGGGCTTACAACTTTCCCTTCCCGACTCTACTGGTAAGAATATGACAAGATATGAAATAGGGACAAGATATAGTATTCGTGTAACAAGCATGTCATGAATGAAATATAAAATGACTAAAAATAAACTATAGTAATTAACAATATCGAAAACAAACAACAAATGTACTCGCCTGGGGTCCTTTGCTGGTGAAACCGATGATACCGACCACTCTGTGTGCCACAGAAAGTCAAACTTGTGCAATAGTCTCCAGATGCTGAAACAGACATCACCAATATGTTTGGTAGAAAAGAAATATCTAAGAATGTCCGTCCAAAAGTCCAATTCTGGACACAGGAGCAAAATCGTAATTTCGAATCAAAATGTTGTCCGTCGTTAGACCCACTTTGCACGAAAAATTGTGTTAGTATCTACAGTCTCTAAAGTCATCAAACTATATATCTCCGGGTCTAGTTTGACGATATGAATCCAACTATGTGTCCAAAGTTAGATTCTGGTGGGTCGTGCACAATTTTTTCTGTTGGATCTGATCGCGGGCCCGTCAAAATAGCGTTCTGGTCGACCTTCTCAGAATTGGATCAAACTTGGCATACATGTCACGACCCGCACCCTAGAGTAAGGGCATGAGACGTGGGTACGTCCAGCCTACGCCGTAGTGTCGGCGGTAGAATGCTGTCCTAGGTCACAACATCTAACAGTTGAAGGTAATAACAATTATACTCCCCGAATGGGGGTGACATAACAGAAATATAACTCAATCACAGCTAAGGTAGAACAGGAAAAGATAGAATGATAATGGAAGATAAAATATCCATTACAGATGAAACACAGAGATACAATCCAGAATTCTAAGTGTCTAAAATAATACATAACTCAGAATATCTCAAAATCTAATACAGTGATCCAGAAAAGTAAGACAATCCTAAACTAATGGAGTGTCGTCTACTGCTAATGGATCCTGCTGCTGGTCCAAGTCCAGGCACTCATCTAGTGTGGCACCGTAGTAAGTAGGGCAGAACGCCTCAGCCTCGTCCTTTGTAATATTTTCAACAGGTCCAGTCAGGACGGGAACGAGCACATATCTCTCAAACAGTTCATAGCAGGTTAGGAGTATAAATCATGCAATAGAGTAAAATATAGGAAGTGCTGAATGGAAGTACAGGTAAACAGGAGATATTTTGTAAATGAAAGTAAATACATGATAGTAGAGACTGTAAGTGACTACGTGATTTAGAGTACAATATGGTTATGTAAACGGCTTAGGGGAACATGAATACAAATAAGGAGGCACATGAATACAGCTACTGGGGATAGTGTTCACATAACCAATTCTACTCACCCCGCCCCAATCAATACACAAGGATCCATTCAAGTTACGTTATAAGCATATGAATACAACTAAGATACGTGAACTCATGTAATGAGTAGTACATGAGGCACATGATAAGCACATGAAAGCACATGAGAACATGTAAAAATATGAACTAGTACGAGTACAAGGAGTACCTGATGCACATGATAAAGTACATGAGCATGAAATACCCGATGCACCCGTAGAGGGATAATATCTCAAGAAAGGATCCATATAGTACTAATCCGTGAAGATACGAGTCAGCATCATGTAGAGTAATCTAGAGCAAGAATATAGTCCAGACAGGTATGAAAAGATCAGAGAATGTACTTGCCTGCTAACTGAATGTCCGAGATGAAAGTACTGTCCGAGGAGTGGTGTCTGGCTCCTATTAGAGCAGCACAAGTCACAACAAGTCCAGAATAGTAATGAAATGCACTACAATGCGTTCTACATGAATCTAGGTCAATCTAGACCAAAGTCAACTCTTGGTCAACTCTGGTCAACCCTAGAAGTCAAACTAGGTCAACCAAGTCAAACCTAAGTCAAACTAGTCTAACTAGTCTATTCTAGGTCTAACAAGCCATTCTAGGTTCTAACAAGACTAATCTAGGCTTACTAGACAATATCATGCCCTAACATTCAAACCATAACATTACACACATGACAATATATCTAACCTATATTACACATATTGACATGGCTATAATATAATATGGAATATACATAACCTATAAGCTAACTATGGATATACCATACATTCATATATATCCATATATATAATAGCACTCACATATCATATAATATATAGGATATATCTATTTTACATCTCACACACACACACACACATATATATATATATATATATATATATATATATATATATATATATATATATATATATATATATATATATATATGAACACATATATAGAGATAGGAAGGGGGATGTTATGGTGTGTGATACATGAGAGTGTGTGGTGTGGTGTCACATGAGAGGGTGATGTGTGTGATAGAGTGTCAAGAGAGTTCAGTCATGAGGATGGTGAGTGTCTACCTGTGGGTGTGTGTGTGTGTATTCAGAAAAATGTAGCAGTTCAATAGGAATAGGAAACAATGTATACATACTCAGAATTTACATAGAAGAACCCAAAAATAAGTCCATACAAACTCAGTTTAAAACCAAATCAAACTCAGATTGAACATCCCAAACCTCAGTTCAAATGAAACCCAAAATCAGTTCAACAATGTACATTCTAAGGTTTTGAAACACAAACTCAGTTAACAATCACGTTTAAAGAGCTAATAACATTTCACAGATTTAACATCTCCTGCATGATCTGCTCTCTGAGCTAAAAATGTGTCACGACCCGCACCCTAGAGTAAGGGCACGAGACGTGGGTACGTCCAGCCTACGCCGCAGTGTCGACGGTAGAACGCTGTCCTAGGTCACAACATCTAACAGTTGAAGGTAATAACAATTATACTCCCCGAATGGGGGTGACATAACAGAAATATAACTCAATCACAGCTAAGGTAGAACAGGAAAAAATAGAATGATAATGGAAGATAGAATATCCAGAACAGATGAAACACAAAGATACAATCCAGAATTCTAAGTGTCTAAAATAATACAGAACTCAGAATATCTCAAAATCTAATACAGTGATCCAGAAAAGTAAGACAATCCTAAACTAATGGAGTGTCGTCTACTGCTAATGGATCTTGCTGCTGGTCCAAGTCCAGGCACTTATCTAGTGTGGCACCATAGTAAGTAGGGCAGAACGCCTCAGCCTCGTCCTCTGTAATATTTTCAACAGGTCCAGTCAGGACGGGAACGAACACATATCTCTCAAACAGTTCATAGTAGGTTAGGAGTATAAATCATGCAATAAAGTAAAATTCAGGAAGTGCTGAATGGAAGTACAGGTAAACAGGAGATATTTTGTAACTGAAAGTAAATACATGATAGTAGAGACTGTAAGTGACTACGTGATTTAGAGTACAATATGGTTATGTAAACGGCTTAGGGGCACATGAATACAAATAAGGAGGCACATGAATACAGCTACTGGGGATAGTGTTCACATAACCAATTCTACTCACCCCGTCCCAATCAATACACAAGGATCCATTCAAGTTACGTTATAAGCACATGAATACAACTAAGATACGTAAACTCATGTAATGAGT
Organism: Iris pallida; assembly: GCA_029216955.1. Lineage (NCBI taxonomy): Eukaryota > Viridiplantae > Streptophyta > Magnoliopsida > Asparagales > Iridaceae > Iris > Iris pallida. The sequence continues at coordinate 6,535,001 of JANAVB010041618.1, read as the reverse complement.
AGTACATGAGGCACATGATAAGCACATGAAAGCACATGAGAACATGTAAAAATATGAACTAGTACGAGTACAAGGAGTACCTGATGCACATGATAAAGTACATGAACATGAAATACCCGATGCACCCGTAGAGGGATAACATCTCAAGAAAGGATCTATATAGTACTAATCCGTGAAGATACGTGTCAGCATCATGTAGAGTAATCTAGAGCAAGAATATAGTCCAGACAGGTATAAAAAGATCAGAGAATGTACTTGCCTGCTAACTGAAAGTCCGAGATGAAAGTACTGTCCGAGGAGTGGTGTCTGGCTCCTATTTAGAACAGTACAAGTCATAACAAGTCCAGAATAGTAATAAAATGCACTACAATGCATTCTACATGAATCTAGGTCAATCTGGACCAAAGTCAACTCTTGGTCAACTCTGGTCAACCCTAGAAGTCAAACTAGGTCAACCAAGTCAAACCTAAGTCAAACTAGTCTAATCTAGGCTTAGCAAGTCATTCTAGGTTCTAACAAGTCTAATCTAGGTTTACTAAGGTTAAACAGTCTATCTAGATTCCAACTAGGCATACCATGCCTAACCATACCATAATCACATAACCACATGACATGACTATGTCTAATAATACACATATAACTTAGAAATACATAACCTATAGCCACTATACAATATTACTCATGCTCTATGTCATAATATATAATACATTATATCATATATATACACTAACACACATTCATATATATAGCAACCTACATATATATATGTACCTCAATCATATATATATATATACATGTGAAAAGAGTGAAGGGGGATACTTGAATCTTCAATGTGTGTGATAGAGAGGCATAGGCATGTAAGTGTATCTGTGTGTGTGTGTGTGTGTATGAAAGAGAGTAAGGGTATGAGAGATACTGTCAAGGGGACAGTGTGGTGTGTGACTTGTGTGCATGAGTGAGGATGTGAGTGTTGAACCTGAACAGTGAATACATGAGTGTACATTTCAGTTTAGATAGGAACATCCCACACAAAATCTGAAAAGGAAAGGCAAAACAGTCCTGACTTTTAACAGTGACCCAAATCTCAGATTCAAGAATTTTCATTCAGTCTAAAATATAGAACCTATTTCTCAGGTTCAATCCCATTCTCAGGTTTTATGAATAACTGGGAATGCAATCCCATATCACTTAGTTCCTGGAGACTGAACTCAGACCCAGGTTTTATATCAGTTAAAAGACAGTTAACCCAGTTGAAACCCAACCCAATCTCAGTTCAGGAGTTAAGAAATTAACTAACATTCATTCACAGGTTATTAGAAACTGGAAACAGTGGAAAGCAAAATAAAAGTGAATCAACTCAGGCATTTAACTTCTATTTTCAGTTAAACAGTAAATCAAAAAGAGGTCAGGTTATTAGATAACCTGTGTTAGTTTCCTATTCTCAGAAATAAGGGAACAAACAGGTATGGAATCAGTGACTCAAAATCACTCACTCACAATGCAAACCAATCTCAGGCATTCAGTAATCGAAGAGGGAACTCAGTTCATCAATTATTCTCAGGTTCTAAAAGAAATGAATCATTCAAATAACTCAGGTTTTAGGAAAAACTCAGTTTAAAGATAAGCTAAAACCAACCTCATTAAATTTCCCGTTCAAAACAACATCCCATTCTCAAACTAAACCCAAAAAGAATGTAATATTAAGCTAAAACATAACAACAATATGTGAGAGTAAATTTCAGTAAGAAAAATTACTAAAACTGGGAATTAAAAAGGGTTGGAAATCTTAAAACCACCCAGTTTTCAGAATATATCAGTGAACAGCAGTAATTCTCAAATTCGAACCCATTTCTCCACATCAAACCATTTCTAATATACAAACCTAATATAACAGGGATTAAACATCATGTTTAGGATTTAACTAATCAATTAAACACAATTTAAAAGCATTAATAATCAATTAAACTCAAGAACACGATTTCAGAACATTGGTGTACACAGTGCACAATACGTGCACAGGCAAAAGCGTGTCCGACACGACACGAGAGTTTATGTCAGCCTGGGGTTCTCGTGTCAGTCATGAGAATGACACACGTGTCCAATTTCGTGGGCTCAAACACTGTGTGCACTGAGAAAATGCACACGAGCAGCAAGGTAAAATCCTGCCAGCGTGCGCACGCGTGCAACCGCGTATCCACGCGCCCGTGTCGACTCAACCCGACACGAAATCGTGCTCAGTGCCCAAGGAATGCATAAGCGAGATGAATATTGATTTTCCTATTCAAACAAAATTCACAAAATCGAACGAAATGCCCTTTGAGGCATTTCGTCGAACACGTTCCTATACACGTTGATACGTGTCCGATACGGACACGAAATGGGTTCAAATTCTAGGGTTAGCCTATCCTACTGTTAGGTTAGGGTTAGGGCATCCTAGAAATGAATTTTAAACAGAATTTGCATGGAGTAGAATGGATTATACCTATTGATGAACCAAGGGTTAAAATCCCAAAATGGAAAGAGTTCCTCAAGCCACCAAACTCCCTCTAATTGTGCCTACTCTGAAATATTCTTACACAAACAGAAAGAACATGAAAATTAGGTCCTAATGCAATTTATTTGGAGGAAAATGGAGTTGAAATAGATTTTATATGATTTTACAAAGATGGAGACTCACCTCTTCCAAAACTCGCACAAATCCCAATGGAGGCTAGCCCTAAAATTTAGGAGCATATAAATAGGGAGGGGAACACTAGTTGGCCGGCCAAGATTAATAGGGTTAGGGTTTGGTTCAAGAGGTGTGGGCCTATGGGCCATTAAGCCTTTAAGTCATAAAATGACTTGTGATTTCACAAGCCATTCATTAATCAATCTAGCTCCTAATTTCCCCAAACTAATTCCAATGAGTTAATCCTCACTAACTTAAGTTAACCTAGGATTCCATATCCTAATCACATAGTCATGACCTAGGTTAGCCACTAGGTTAGTCTCCAAAGTCAACATAAGTCAAAGTCAACTAAAATACCAAAATCAATTATACTAAAAATCACTAAAAATCATATTAATTCTAATAAATCTAAATAATACATAATAATTCCAAATTAATTCCAAAATATTGAAAATGACCAAAATACCCTCAAGCTAGAAAAGTGGTAGTGACAAATCTACCCCCCTTAAAATAATTTCGTCTTCGAAATTAAAGGCGAAACTAACTGCTGAGAATGATAGAAAGTATACCTCAAGGTCCAAAAAGATAGGGGTACCGCTCGTGCATCTCATCCTTCCGCTCCCAGGTAGACTCTCCTGGAGAATGATGCCACCATGCGACGCGTACCAAGGGTATCACCTGGTTCCTCAGTACCTTCTCTCGGCGATCCAGAACCTCCACAGGCTGCTCTGGATAACTGAGAGTAGGTCCAACCTCAATCTCCGAATGATCGAGCACATGGCTAGGGTCAGCCACGTACCATCTCAATTGTGATACATGGAATACGTTGTGAACTCCCACTAGTGCAGGTGGCAAGTCTAGCCTGTATGCCACGTCACCGACTCTTCCGCTGATAACGAAAGGGCCGATGAAGCACGGGCTAAGCTTCCTACCTTCACCAAAATGTATCGTACCACGAGTCGAAGATATTCGCAGAAAAACTATGTCTCCAACCTAATCACAAGTAAGGTCTCAAGTTACTAAAAATCAAACACGATCAATCAAACAAACAAAACAAAATACAACCTAATTCTAATCTTATCTCTAAATCTGTACCTCAAACACCAGCGGCCTCCGGTGGCTATCGGCCTAGTGCCGATGTCTGTCCTGCGCCACGCGAAGTCTGTCCCTGATGAGCTTCACCTTCTTGGCTACGTCAACAACCATCTCTGGTCCCAGTAAAGCTCGCTCTCCAACATCATCCCAAAATAAGGGTGTACGACACCTACGCCCGTACAGAGCCTCAAACGGTGACATCTCAATGCTGGCCTGATAACTGTTGTTGTAAGCAAACTCTACCAAATATAGGTGATCCTCTCAGGAACCTCCAAAATCCAGGACGCACGTCCGCAGCATATCCTCAAGTGTCTGAATAGTCCTCTCTGACTGTCCGTCCGTCTGGGGGTGGTATGCAGTACTAAACTTGAGCTGAGTGCCCAAGATAGTCTACAGACACCTCCAGAAATGGGAAATAAAGCGAATATCCCGATCTGAGACTATGCTGACAGGCATTCCGTGAATCCTAACTATCTGTCTCATATATAACTCTGCAAGCCTCTCTGTAGACGTACCCACCTTGAATGGGAAGAAGTGGGCCGATTTGGTCAACCTGTCAACGATGACCCAAATCGCGTCTTTCCCTCCTGGCGTACGCGACAACCCCGATACAAAATCCATGGTAATATGTTTCCACTTCCACTCTGGAATGGACAACGGCTGCAATAATCCTCCGGGCCTCTGCCTCTCTGCCTTGACCTGCTGACAGACCAAACATCTAGCTATGAAGTGGGACACCTCCCACTTCATCCCGTACCACCAGACATGCTCTCGCAGGTCCCTGTACATCTTGTTGGCACCAGGATGTATAGAGTACTACGATCTGTGAGCATCCTGCATGATCTGCTCTCTGAGCTCCCCGCTAGGCACACATAACCAAATCAATATGTGTATTATTAGACATAGTCATGTCATGTGGTTATGTGATTATGGTATGGTTAGGCATGGTATGCCTAGTTGGACTGTAGATAGACTGTTTAGCCTTAGTAAACCTAGATTAGACTTGTTAGAACGTAGAATGACTTGTTAAGCCTAGATTAGACTAGTTTGACTTAGGTTTGACTTGGTTGACCCAGTTTGACTTCTAGGGTTGACCAGAGTTGACCAAGAGTTGACTTTGGTCCAGATTGACCTAGATTCATGTAAAATGTATTGTAGTGCATTTCATTACTATTCTGGACTTGTTGTGACTTGTACTGTTCTAAATAGGAGCCAGACACCACTCCTCGGATAGTACTTTCATCACGGACTTTCAGTTAGCAGGCTAGTACATTCTCTGATCTTTTTATACCTGTCTGGACTATATTCTTGCTCTAGATTACTCTATATGATGCTGACACGTATCTTCACGGATTAGTACTATATGGATCCTTTCCTGAGATGTTATCCCTCTATGGGTGTATCGGATATTTCATGTTCATGTACTTTATCATGTGCATCAGGTACTCCTTGTACTCGTACTAGTTCATGTTTTTATATGTTCTCATGTGCTTTCATGTGCTTATCATGTACCTCATGTACTACTCATTACATGAGTTCACGTATCTTAGTTGTATTCATGTGCTTATAACGTAACTTGAATGGATCCTTGTGTATTGATTGGGGCGGGGTGAGTAGAATTGGTTATGTGAACACTATCCCCAGTAGCTGTATTCATGTGCCTTCTTATTTGTATTCATGTGCCCCTAAGCCATTTACATAACCATATTGTACTCTAAATTACGTAGTCACTTACAGTCTCTACTATCATGTATTTACTTTCAGTTACAAAATATCTCCTGTTTATCTGTACTTCCATTCAGCACTTTCTGTATTTTACTCTATTGTATGATTTATACTCCTAACCTGCTATGAACTGTTTGAGAGATATGTGCTCGTTCCCGTCCTGACTGGACCTGTTGAAAATATTACAGAGGACGAGGCTGAAACGTTCTGCCCTACTTACTACGGTGCCACACTAGATGAGTGCCTGGACTTGGACCAGCAGCAGGATCCATTAGCAGTAGACGACACTCCATTAGTTTAGGATTGTCTTACTTTTCTGGATCACTGTATTAGATTTTGAGATATTCTGAGTTGTGTATTATTTTAGACACTTAGAATTCTGGATTGTATCTCTGTGTTTCATCTGTTCTAGATATTTTATCTTCCATTATCATTCTATCTTTTCCTGTTCTACCTTAGCTGTGATTGAGTTATATTTCTGTTATGTCACCCCCATTCGAGGAGTATAATTGTTATTACCTTCAACTGTTAGATGTTGTGACCTAGGACAGCGTTCTACCGCCGACACTGTGGCATAGGCTGGACGTACCCACGTCTTGTGCCCTTACTCTAGGGTGCGGGTCGTGACACGTTTTTAGCTCAGAGAGCTAATAACATTTATTGAGGTTGGTTTTAGCTTATCTTTGAACTGAGTTTTTCCTAAAACCTGAGTTATTTGAATGATTCATTTCTTCTAAAACCTGAGATGGTTCTTGAACTGAGAAATCGATTTCCAGTTCTTTCCATTAACTGAAATGAACTGGGTCCTATTGTCCTGATACTTAATTCATTTTTTAACTGTTAAAAACCTGAGAATAATTGATGAACTGAGTTCCCTCTTCGATTACTAAATGCCTGAGATTGGTTTGCATTATGAGTGAGTGATTTTGAGTCACTGATTCTATTCCTGTTGTTCCCTTATTTCTGAGAATAGAAAACTGACACAGGTTATCTAATAACCTGAGTTCCTCTTTTCGATTTACTGTTTAACTGAAAATAGAAGCTAAATGCCTGAGTTGATTCACTTTTATTTTGCTTTCCACTGTTTCCAGTTTCTAATAACCTGTGAATGAATGTTAGTTAATTTCTTAACTCCTGAACTGAGATTGGGTTGGGTTTCAACTGGGTTAACTTTCTTTTAACTGATATAAAACCTGGGACTGAGTTCAGTCTCCAGGAACTAAGTGATATGGGATTGCATTCCCAGTTATTCATAAAACCTGAGAATGGGATTGAATCTGAGAAATAGGTTCTGTATTTTAGACTGAATGGAAATTCTTGAATCTGAGATTTGGGTCACTGTTAAAAGTCAGGACTGTTTTGCCTTTCCTTTTCAGATTTTGTGTGGGATGTTCCTATCTAAACTGAAATGTACACTCATGTATTCACTGTTCAGGTTCAACACTCACATCCTCACACACAAGTCACACACCACACTGTCCACTTGACAGTATCTCTCACACCCTCACTCTCTTTCATGCACACACACACCCACAGATACACTCACATGCCTATGCCTCTCTATCACATACATTGAAGATTCAAGTATCCCCCTTCACTCTTTTCACATGTATATATATATATATATATATATATATATATATATATATATATATATATATATATATATATATATATATATATGATTGAGGTACATATATATATGTAGGTTGCTAAAAAAAAAAATATATATATATATATATGTAGGTTGCTATATATATGAATGTGTGTTAGTGTATATATATGATATAATGTATTATATATTATGACATAGAGCATGAGTAATATTGTATAGTGGCTATAGGTTATGTATTTCCAAGTTTGATTATAATATTTATATCAATATGTGTATTATTAGACATAGTCATGTCATGTGGTTATGTGATTATGGTATGGTTAGGCATGGTATGCCTAGTTGGAATCTAGATAGACTGTTTAGCCTTAGTAAACCTAGATTAGACTTGTTAGAACCTAGAATGACTTGCTAAGCCTAGATTAGACTAGTTTGACTTAGGGTTGACTTGGTTGACCTAGTTTGACTTCTAGGGTTGACCAGAGTTGACCAAGAGTTGACTTTGGTCCAGATTGACCTAGATTCATGTAGAATGTATTATAGTACATTTCATTACTATTCTGGACTTGTTGTGACTTGTACTGTTCTAAATAGGAGCCAGACACCACTCCTCGGACAGTACTTTCATCTCGGACTTTCAGTTAGCAGGCGAGTACATTCTATGACCTTTTCATACCTGTCTGGACTATATTTTTGCTCTAGATTACTCTACATGATGCTGACACGTATCTTCACGGATTAGTACTATATGGATCCTTTCCTGAGATGTTATCCCTCTACGGGTGCATTGGGTATTTCATGTTCATGTACTTTATCATGTGCATCAGGTACTCCTTGTACTCGTACTAGTTCATGTTTTTATATGTTCTCATGTGCTTTCATGTGCTTATCATGTGCCTCATGTACTACTCATTACATGAGTTCACATATCTTAGTTGTATTCATGTGCTTATAACGTAACTTGAATGGATCCTTGTGTATTGATTGGGGCAGGGTGAGTAGAATTGGTTATGTGAACACTATCCCCAGTAGCTGTATTCATGTGCCTCCTTATTTGTATTCATGTGCCCCTAAGTCGTTTACATAACCATATTGTACTCTAAATCACGTAGTCACTTACAGTCTCTACTATCATGTACTTACTTTCAGTTACAAAATATCTCCTGTTTACCTGTACTTCCATTCAGCACTTCCTGTATTTTACTCTATTGCACGATTTATACTCCTAACCTACTATGAACTGTTTGAGAGATATGTGCTCGTTCCCGTCCTGACTGGACCTGTTGAAAATATTACAGAGGACGAGGCTGAGGCGTTCTGCCCTACTTACTATGGTGCCACACTAGATGAGTGCCTGGACTTGGACCAGCATCAGGATCCATTAGCAGTAGATGACACTCCATTAGTTTAGGATTGTCTTACTTTTCTGGATCACTATATTAGATTTTGAGATATTCTGAGTTATGTATTATTTTAGACACTTAGAATTCTGGATTGTATCTCTGTGTTTCATCTGTTCTGGATATTTTATCTTCCATTATCATTCTATCTTTTCCTGTTCTACCTTAGCTGTGATTGAGTTATATTTCTGTTATGTCACCCCCATTCGGGGAGTATAATTGTTATTACCTTCAACTGTTAGATGTGACCTAGGACAGCGTTCTACCACCGACACTGCGGCGTAGGCTGGATGTACCCACGTCTCGTGCCCTTACTCTAGGGTGCGGGTCGTGACACGTTTTTAGTGGTGGCCCATGCAGGTCTAGGTTGGAAATGTAGTGGTATTCGAACTAGAATATCGCTGCAGCCTGCAGTAGGAATTAGCATATTTTTTTGAAGGTACTCAATCGCACTAGGAAAATTCCTTATCAGATTCCGTATATCTATTTTGCTACTTATTGTCTTCCTTAGAAATTTAAACTATCCTCCTTTGATATATCGATTCATTCTAAGTAATTGTTTCTTGTTTGATCTGTGTCTCCAGGATGGTTGAGACGCGATTGCATCGCCCGGTGATGGGAGATGCTGGAGAGGGGTCTGCCACCTCTCGTCTCCAGCAGCCAGCTCCCAGTGCCACAGGGGCAGTACAACCCTCAGGAGTCGGTGTTTCTGCCACTTTTGGAGGAGTACCTCCACCAGTCAGGAGTCCAGTTGTGATTCCTGAGATCCTTCCACCACAGCAGCCTCCGCCTACGGGGATGGTAGATGCTGTACATCTCTTCTCCTTCGTAGAGAGCATTCTTGAGTCCCACCAGCAGCAGCAGATGAGGCAGACTGCAGATTTCAGACAGGGGATCGATGAGGCACACCAGTTGGTACGCACTACAGTCGAGATGATCACAGCTCAGGGGACCCAGCTGCAGCCCCGTCGGAGGGAAAAAGATATTCAGGACTTCTAGAAGATGCATCATCGGGAGTTCTTCGGCACAGAGGGCATCCATGTTGCAGACGAATGGATAGAGCATATTGAGGAGATCTTCCGACTGGCGGAGATACCAGATCGACTCCAAATCGAGGCGGCGGGCAGTCAGATGCAGAACTTAGCCCGTGCGTAGTATCAGACAGATCCCAGGGTGGGAGTAGAGGGCCAGACTTGGGCCCAGTTCAAGGAGCTGTTTAAGGAGCAGTTCTTTCCTGATGTTGCCTTGGGAGGTATCGAGGCACAGTTCGAGGCTCTGGTTCAGGGGAACTAGACAGTAGCTGAGTATGCCGGGGAGTTCTGCAGATTGGCCCGGTTCATTGATGACTTGTCTGAGAAGACGAAGGCGAGGAAGTTTTGCCGAGGCTTGATTAGAGAGGTTCGGTCGCTGACTAAGAGCGACCGGAACGCTACTTATGCTGAGATATTTTCTGGGGCTATGGCAGCGGAAGACGACCTTGGGCTGAAGCAGAAGAGGGGTCGTGACTTCCAGGGTGGCAGCAGCAGTCAGGGACAGGCCAAGAGGCCTCACTTCCAGCAGCAGCAGCAGAGGCCAGCTCAACAATTTCAGCAGCAGGGTCGTGCACCCTTTCAGCAGCAGCACCAGCAGCAGAGAGGGCAGTAGGCACCTCGTCAGGTAGTCATTTGTGCCTTCTGCAAGAAGCCGGGGCACATGATCCATGAGTGCAGGAAGAAGCTAGGCAAGTGCCTACTTTGTGGTGCTGGAGATCACCAGTTGAGGGACTACCCAGGGGCTTTTGGACGAGGACAGCAGGGAGGTGGATCCAAGGCTCCAGTAGGCCAGCAGAGTGGACCAGCCCTGCAGACCCAGCAGTAGAGATTCCAACAGCACCAGCAGCAGGCACGAAGTGGACAACTGGGGCGAGCTTTCGCCATGGTAGCTGAGGATGCCGAGGCCATCGGAGAGCTGATAGCAGGTTCGGTTCTCCTAGATTCCCTTCCAGCTTTTGCACTCTTTGATTCTGGGGCTTCCCACAGCTTTGTGTCAGTATCGTATGCTATTATACACAGTCTGGTTTCTCAACCATTGTCTAGGACCTGCAAGATCACGACCGGGGGTGGGGTCATCCTCGTGAGTGATGTTTGCAGAGGGCGGAGTGTCATATTGGGAGGCCGAGAGTTGGTGGTGAGACTACTAGTCATGCCATTACCGAACTACGACATTGTATTAGGTATGGACTGGCTGAGTAAACACCATGCCCGTATTGATTGCCGTAGGGGTAGAGTTTTATTCGGGGCGCCAGGAGAGCCAGAGTTTGAGTAGACCCGACGGCAGGCAGAGCAGGACGGCGGAGTCTTCTGAGGAGCATCAGTCGAGGAGCAGGTGGCTTCGCATCCCTTGATCGCAGAGTTTATGGACGTATTCCCAGAGGAGTTGCCAGGGCTTCTACCGGACAGAGATGTAGAGTTCTCGATAGACTTGGTTCCCAATGCGGAACCGATTTTCCAGTATGTCTATCGAGCGAACAACAGTGAGTTGGTGGAGCTGAAGAAACAGGTAGATGAGCTGCAGGACAAGGGCTTCATCCGATCTAGTTCTTCACCTTGGGGTGCACCGGTACTCTTCGTACCCAAGAAGGATGGGTCAGTACGGATGTGTATCGACTACAGGGCACTTAACAACCTGACGATCAAGAACAGATACCCACTGCCGCGGATCGATGATCTGTTTGATCAGTTGAGCGGAGCTCGGGTGTTCTCGAAGATTGATTTGAGGTCAGGTTATCACCAGGTGAAGGTGAAGAGGGAGGATATTCCCAAGACCGCTTTCAGGACGCGGTACGGGCAGTTTGAGTTTTTGGTTATGCCGTTTGGGCCAACCAATGCACCAGCAGTATTTATGAATCTAATGAACAAGGTGTTCCACCAGTACTTGGACAAGTTCGTGGTGGTGTTCATTGATGATATCTTGGTATATTCCAAGACAGAGGAGGAGCACGAGGAGCATCTGTGGATAGTGCTAGAGACTCTCAAGAGGGAGCAGCTTTACGGTAAACTCTCCAAGTGTGAGTTTTTCTTGGACCGGGTGGACTTCTTGGGGCATGTGGTGACTGGAGATGGTATCTCAGTTGACCCCAAGAAGATTGTAGCAGTTGAGGCTTGGACAGCGCCGACTTCAGTGGCAGAGATCAGGAGTTTCCTAGGGCTGGCAGGATATTATAGGAGATTTGTACAGGATTTCTCCCGGGTTACAGAGCCATTGACAAGGTTGACCTGGAAGGATACTGAGTTTGTTTGGTCAGAGGAGTGTCAGGCAGCTTTTGATGAGTTGAAGAAGCGGTTTACGACAGCTCCGATTCTGACATTGCCTTCAGGATCAGGTGGATTCACTATTTATAGTGATGCTTCAGGGAAGGGGCTGGGTTGCGTCTTGCAGCAGTATGGGAAGGTGATTGCCTATGCTTCCAGGCAATTACGTCCCCATGAGAAGAACTACCCTACCCATGACCTGGAGCTGGCGGCGGTGATTTTTGCTTTGAAGTTGTGGAAGCACTATCTGTATGGCGAGAGGGTGGAGATTTTCACAGATCACAAGAGCTTGAAGTATGTGTTTACACAGAAAGAGCTCAACATGAGGCAGTGCAGGTGGCTTGAGTTGATGAAGGACTTTGACATCGCACTTCAGTATCTTCGGGGGAAGGCCAACGTGGTTGCCGATGCCTTGAGTAGGTATCCGACAGCCATGTGTTTGACTATGGATCGGCACCTGCTTGCAGACTTGGAGAGCCTTGGGATAGAGGTGATCGTGTCCGGAGTGCAGATGCAGTTATGGGGCCTTCAGATACATTCGGACTTGATGGGCAGGATCAAGGCGATACAGTTCGAGGATGTGGCTCTGCGGTGTATCCGAGAGCAGATCAGTGCAGGATTGGAGGATGATGAGTTCTCACTTGCAGAGGATAGTGCCCTGAGGCACGGTTCTCGGTTATGTATGCCTAGCGGGGAGCTCAGAGAGCAGATCATGCAGGAGGCTCACAGATCACAGTACTCTATACATCCTGGTGCCAACAAGATGTACAGGGACCTGCGAGAGCATGTCTGGTGGTACGGGATGAAGCGGGAGGTGTCCCACTTCGTTGCTAGATGCTTAGTCTGTCAGCAGGTCAAGGCAGAGAGGCAGAGGCCCGAAGGATTATTGCAGCCGTTGCCTATTCCAGAGTGGAAGTGGGAACATATTACCATGGATTTTGTATCGGGGTTGCCGTGTACGCCAGGAGAGAAAGACGCGATTTGGGTCATCATTGACAGGTTGACCAAATCGGCCCACTTCTTGCCATTTAAGGTGGGTACGTCTACAGAGAGGCTTACAAAGTTGTATATGAGACAGATAGTCAAGATTCACGGAGTTTCCGTCAGCATAGTCTCAGATCGGGATAGTCGCTTTACTTCATATTTCTGGAGGAGTCTGCAGACTAGCTTGGACACTCAGCTCAAGTTTAGTACTGCATGCCACCCCTAGATGGACGGACAGTCAGAGAGGACTATTCAGACACTTGAGGATATGCTGCGGACGTGCGTCCTGGATTTTGGAGGTTTCTGGGAGGATCACCTACATTTGGTGGAGTTTGCTTACAACAACAGTTATCAGGCCAGCATTGAGATGTCACCGTTTGAGGCTCTGTACGGGCGTCGGTGTCGTACACCCTTATCTTGGGATGATGTTGGAGAGCGAGCTTTACTGGGACCAGAGATGGTTGTTGACGCAGCCGAGAAGGTGAAGCTCATCAGGGATAGACTTCGCATGGCGCAGGACAGACATCGGCACTGGGCCGATAGCCAACGGAGGCCGCTGGAGTTTGAGGTACAGATTTAGAGATAGGATTAGAATTAGGTTGTATTTTGTTTTATTTGTTTGATTGATCATGTTTGATTTTTAGTAACTTGAGACCTTGTTTGTGATTAGGTTGGAGACATGGTTTTTCTGCGGATATCTCCGACTCGTGGTACGATACATTTTAGTGGAGGTGGGAAGCTTAGCCCGCGCTTCATCGGCCCTTTCGTTATCAGCGGGAGAGTCGGTGACATGGCATACAGGCTAGACTTGCCACCTGCACTAGTGGGAGTTCACAACGTATTCCACGTATCATAGTTGAGACGGTACGTGGCTGACCCTAGCCATGTGCTCGATCATTCAGAGATTGAGGTTGGACCTACTCTCAGTTATCCAGAGTAGCCTGTGGAGATTCTGGATTGCCGAGAGAAGGTACTGAGGAACCAGGTGATACCCTTGGTACGCGTCGCATGGAGGCATCATTATCCAGGAGAGTCTACCTGGGAGCGGGAGGATGAGATGCGCGAGCGGTACCCCTATATTTTTGGACCTTGAGGTACACTTTCTATCCTTCTCAGCAGTTAGTTTCGCCTTTAATTTCGAGGACAAAATTATTTTAATGGGGGTAGATTTGTCACTACCACTTTTCTAGCTTGAGGGTATTTTGGTCATTTTCAAAATTTTGGAATTAATTTGGAATTATTATGTATTATTTAGATTTATTAGAATTAATATGATTTTTAGTGATTTTTAGTATAATTTATTTTGGTATTTTAGTTGACTTTGACTTATGTTGACTTTGGAGACTAACCTAGTGGCTAACCTAGGTCATGACTATGTGATTAGGATATGGAACCCTAGGTTGACTTAAGTTAGTGAGGATTAAGTCATTGGAATTAGTTTGGAGAAATTAGGAGCTAGATTGATTAATGAATGGCTTGTGAAATCACAAGTCATTTTATGACTTAAAGGCTTAATGGCCTATAGGCCCACACCTCTTGAACCAAACCCTAACCCTAATAATCTTGGCCGGCCAACTAGTGTTCCCCTCCCTATTTATATGCTCCTAAATTTTAGGGCTAGCCTCCATTGGGATTTGTGCAAGTTTTGGAAGAGGTGAGTCTCCATCTTTGTAAAATTATATAAAATCCATTTTAACTCCATTTTCCTCCAAATAAATTGCATTAGGACCTAATTTTCCTGTTCTTTCTGTTTGTGTAAGAATATTTCAGAGTAGGCACAATTTGAGGGAGTTTGGTGGCTTGAGGAACTCTTTCCATTCGGGGATTTTAACCCTTGGTTCATCAATAGGTATAATCCATTCTACTCCATGTAAATTTTGTTAAAATTCATTTCTAGGATGCCCTAACCCTAACTAACAGTAGGATAGGCTAACCCTAGAATTTGAACCTATTTCGTGTCCGTATCGGACACGTATCAACGTGTATAGGAACGTGTTCGACGAAATGCCTCAAAGGGCATTTCATTCGATTTTGTGAATTGTGTTTGAATAGGAAAATCGATATTCACCTCGCTTATGCATTTCTTGGGCACTAAGCACGATTTCGTGTCGGGTTGAGTCGACACGGGCGTATGGACACGCGGTCGCGCGCGTACGCACACTGGCCGGATTTTCCCCTGCTGCTCGTGTGCATTTTCTCAGTGCACACAGTGTTTGAGCCCACGAAATTAGACACGTGTGTCATTCTCATGACTAACGCGAGAACTCCAGGCTGACACGAACTCTCGTGTCGTGTCGGACACGCTTTTGCCTGTGCACATGTCGTGCACTGTGTACACCAATGTTCTGAAATCGTGTTCTTGAGTTTAATTGATTATTAATGATTTTAAATTGTGTTTAATTGATTAGTTAAATCCTAAACATGATGTTTAATCCCTGTTATATTAGGTTTGCATATTAGAAATGGTTTGATGTGGAGAAATGGGTTCGAATTTGAGAATTACTGATGTCCACTGATACATTCTGAAAACTGGGTGGTTTCAGGATTTCCAACCCATTTTAATTCCCAGTTTTAGTGATTTTTCTCACTGAAATTTACTCTCACATATTGTTGTTATGTTTTAGCTTAATATTACATTCGTTTTGGGTTTAGTTTGAGAATGGGATGTTGTTTTAAACTGGGAATTTAATGAGGTTGGTTTTAGCTTATCTTTGAACTCAGTTTTTCCTTAAACCTGAGTTATTTGAATGATTCATTTCTTCTAAAAACTGAGATGGTTCTTGAACTGAGAAATCGATTTCCAGTTCTTCCCATTAACTGAAATGAACTGGGTCCTATTGTCCTGATACTTAATTCATTTTTAACTGTTAAGAACCTGAGAATAATTGATGAACTGTGTTCCCTCTTCGATTAATGAATGCCTGAGATTGGTTTGCCTTTCCTTTTCAGATTTTGTGTGGGATGTTCCTATCTAAATTGAAATGTACACTCATGTATTCACTGTTCAGGTTCAACACTCACATCCTCAATCATGCACACAAGTCACACACCAAACTGTCCCCTTGACAGTATCTCTCACACCCTCACTCTCTTTCATACACACACACACCCACAGATACACTCACATGCCTGGCATACAAGACCAGAAAAAAGACACGGTCTTGTTGGCGTAAGTTCATCTCGAGACGATGAACGTGCACAAAGTTGTAGACTAGTTTACAAAAGGGCCAATATGGAAAATCTCGACGGATATGTCTCAATTTCGTCAACGAAATCGAGTTTCGTCGAATCCAAAACATCGATAACATCCATATGCGTCTTTCGATGCTTATTGGTTGTGACCACGTCGTCCAGTTTGTCGGAGCGCACGTCGTATCAGTGATAATTATCGAATTTCTATAGTTTGAAAACTAGTTTTTTAATAAACTTTGAAATTGATTTAACTGGAATTGTATAGATGAAAAATAAAAGTAAAAGTGGGGTTTCTGACACGTATAGGTCGTTTATAACTCTATTCAAATGGATTTTGGAAACTATCGATGGTTTGGCTGAAAACTGCCTTCCAATATAGGGGTGGGGACTGTTTTCATGTTCTGTTTTCGAACAAATTTTTTGCCATTTTTGTATCGATTTTCTGGGCAAATTAGCACACTATATTAAGATCTATTAGAAGGGAAAGGTAGCCATATAGGTTGTGAATGTACCAGAGAAGACGGTTCGTAAAACGAACAATTGTGTGCGGAGAAATCGGATGACGAAGTGGCTTAGGCTGCCGTTGGTGCTGCAGTCACCATTGCTGCGACTACTGTGGTCTCCTGGCCAACTAGACGATCGGCCATCGCACGGTTCCCCGCACGGCATTGGGGAAGTCGTAGGGATCGGAGTTCGGTGCCCTAGGGTTTTGGTTATGGTTTTGGTGTCTATCTCTTAGTTATATATATATAACTTTTTCTATATAGAGAAAAGGGTATTCACCGTTGGCTCGGGTGGAAATTGTTGGGGGGAGGCTTGAACAGTAACATTATTGTTCACCTTTAAGGTTTTCTTTTATTTATTTTCCTTTTCTTTTATATATCACTATATATATATATATATATTTTTATATCACTATATATATATATATATATATATATATATATATATATATATATATATATATATAAATATATATATATATATTGTTTTTTTTTACTTTGCAAAAGACCTTTTATTGATGTATCATGCGCAAAATGCCGAAGCCTATACAAGTAAGCGCACCGTGCGCGAAGAAACAACAAAAGCTAAAAACTAAACCAAGCAGCAGAGGGCGCTGCAGACAGGCTAACACAACGCCTGCCAAAACCGGTCCGAGGAGTGGGAGCAGCAGTCATTGAGTTTGATAATTTGACAGAGGATTTTACGGATCAGCTGTTCCACGTTGTATTGGCGGTCTTCATACCTGAATTTGTTTCGGTTCTTCCAGAGGACCCAAATACCAGTGGCTGCCGCGATCTGATGGCAATAGGAATCTTCCATGTTGACCAGGAGATCATTGAAGCCCCCGGATCGATGCCTCTTCCTGCAGCGCCGAGCTAGGTCACGCCAAATCTGATCGACAAGATCTCAGGATAGTAGTATGTGTTCAACCGTTTTTGGTTTGTGGGAGGTGCTGCAGTGGCAGCTGGATGTGAGGCTAAAATCGATGGTGGTTAGGGAATCGTCGGTCGGAAGCTTCCTGCACTGAGCTCTCCAGATCAGCAAAGACCACTTGATGGGTATACATGATTGCCAAAATGGGGCGATCGAAGGGGACGGCATGCCGCCACCCCTCACCTCGTGCCTGGCAGAGGCCATTGAGAACGAACCTCCGACGGTTGAGGCCTAAAACAGGGTATCTGGGAGATAGTTGATCCGAACATCCGCAACGGCAATCTCGGTCTCCGCTTCCAGCCCAATCCACTCTCTGATACGCTTCCATCTCCAACCCGAAGCGTTGTCCCATAGATATCGGATCGTGCAGTTCGGGAGAGGGGGGAGGGTGTTTGGGGAGAGGTAGTAGACCGTGTTGCCAATCCACCGTTCGTGGCAAGGCGACGAGGTTTCGTTGCCAAGCCGCAATTGGATGAGGGGTTCGACAAGCTGATATCCGTAGAGAATACGATGCCAGGAAGCTGAGGAATAGCTGTTCACCACCACCGATGCTGGGTGAGCATGTTGGAAGTATCTAGCTTTCATGAACCTCGTCCAGATAGAGTTATGCGATCTAATCTTCCACCACAATTTCATGGAGTAGGCGTCCATAATGTGTGCTAGTTTGATGAATCTGAGTCTCCCTTCATCCGCAGGTTTGGCCATCGTGTCCCAACCGGCCCAGTGATGATTATCCTTGCTGTCTCCCAGAAGAAGTTGGTGAAGAGATCCTCCAGGGAGGATAGAACCTTCGAGGGCGGTGAGCTGACGGCTAGGGTGTAGATAGGGATAGAAGACAGAACGTGCTTGATAAGGATCATCTTGCCGCCTGGAGAAAGAGTAGCATTATGTCAGCCCTCGATCTTCTTTCTAGTCTTGTTAACGATCCCGCTGAAGATGCCCGAGTTAGATCTTCTGTATACTAATGGCAGCCCAGGTAGGTGAACAGAGGATATGCGGTGGTGAAGGATGTGAGATTGGTGAGAGTGGCCGATTGGATCCTGTCGGCTTTGTGGTAGGTATATATGACACTTTTGTCGCAATTGATCCTTTATTCGGAACATCTGGTGTATTTATCCAGAATGCTAAAGACCACCTCTATAGATTCGACGTCACCGGAGGATAAGATGAGGATGTCGTCGGCATAGGCCAGGTGGATGATAAGGGGACAGCCGGCGGTAGTATGGAAGTGGTGGAATCTAGGGGCGTTAACCATGCTGTTAAAATTTTTGCTGAGAGCTTCGACGGTAATGATGAATATGGAGGAGGATAGAGGGTCTCCTTGACGGACGCCTCGGCTGGATTTGAAGAAACCGTCCGCTTGGCCATTGATGACAGTGGAGAACAATAAATTGCTTATGGATCTGTATATGATATCTATCCATGTTTCGGAGAAACCGTATGTCCTGAGAACCCAGATCATGAATTGCCAGTCCAGGCGATCGCAGGCCTTCTCTATATCAAGCTTAATGGCTATGTTACCCCCTGGATGGGAATTTTATGCATGTTATCATCTCCTGGGCCAGAAGGATGTTATCAGTGATGTTCCATCCTGGGACAAATTCTCTTTGTTCCGCAGAGATAATCTTGGGGAGGATGTGGGCCATGCGGGTAGCGGTGATCTTGGAGATGATTTTGTTGGTGAAGGTGCATAAGATGATCGGTCTGAAATCTTTGAAGGTCTCCGGGTTGTCCTTTTTGGGGATTAAGATAAGTTTGGCACGGGATAAGGATTTAGGATAGCATGCTCCATGAAATAAAGCAGTGGCGGCTTCGATCACATCAGTTTTAATAATGTTCCAGCAGGCTCGGAAGAAAACCCCAGAGAATCCGTCGGGACTAGGAGCAGTGTGTTCGTCAAGGGCCCAGACCGTGAACTTAAGTTCTTCCATGGAAGGAGTGGTTAATAGATGTTCATTATCCTGCTCTTCAATTAGCGGGGGGACCTTGGCCAGGAAGATCTAATTTTGATGCCGACGTCTTTAGTGAAAAGTTTGGAGTAGAAGTTGGCGGCAGCCGCCTGGATGCTCCGTTGATCTTTGTGTAAGGTGCCGTTATCGTCAGAGATTTGATGAAGAGTGAGTTGATGCTTGCGTCCCCTAACGCAGGCGTAGAAGAAAGCAGATTTTCTGTCTTTCTCGATGTCCCAAGTCAACCTAGCTTTCTGCTTCCAGAATTTTGTCTCAACTTTCAGGCAGGATTTAAGGATAGCTTTTTTAAGGTTAAGCGGGGCTCGGTTCGCTGATGAGCCATCCGAAGCAAACCTAATCTCAGCACGAGTGACGTTGTCCTCCGCTGCTTTAATTTCTTGGAAGATGTTGCCAAAAGCTAGTTTGCTCCAGGAAGTCAGGGCGCTCCTGGTGGCCTTAAGTTTTACGGCCACTCTGATAAGGGGGTCTGGGTTGTTCGTGGAATTCCAGGCCGAAGCAACAATGTTTTAGAATTGAGGGTGATGTCTCCAGAAGTCCAGGAATCTAAAGGGTTTTTTAATTGGGTTGGAGTTGTTGCTGGCCTCAATAAGGAGGGGAGAGTGGTCGAATTCTGTGTAGTTAAGGTGGGAGAGGTTGGAGATGAGGTTCATATCAGACCACCGGTTGTCAACAAGTATGCGGTCCAGGCGGGAATATTGGCGACGAGCTCCTTCTTGCATGTTACACCAGGTAAAGGAGTTACCGGAGTAGGGGAGGGGGGTGTAAGTTGGCCTGAAAAATGAAGGAGTTAAAGTCGTTCATAGCCGGTTGGTGGAGAGGGTGACCCCCCGACTTTTCCTCTATGCTAGAGATTATATTAAAATCCCCAAGACAAAGCTACGGGAGGTTGTTGAGGGCACTGTGGGTATCCGTTAGGGTGTTCAAGAGCTGCTTGCGCTCGATGTAGTCACAGCTGCCGTGGATGACAGCAAAAAGGGTTATAGAGGAGAGGGTGGGGTGTTCGATCCAGTAAGAGAGCGCCTGGTCGGAGTCGAGGAAGGTTCCGAATAGGCAGTCGTCGGAGAAAAGGATCCATATGTCGTGACACCCAACAATGGCGTTCGAGAAACCGAGCTGAAGTTGGATGGATTTGAGTTTTCTCTAGAGGATTTTGGGTTCAATGATAACAGTAATATCGATCCGATGGATTTTGATGAGGGATATTAATCTTCTCTTGGTTGGTTTGTTGGCCAGCCCTCTAACGTTTCAAGTTAGGATGTTAAGCATTAGCATGATTGCGATTAGGGGTGGGGTTGATCTTTGAGGCTGACCGTGTTGTCATGACCGAGGGCTTTTTAGCTTGATTCTTTTTTTCTTGTTTTGATGGGTAGTGGGGGGCCCTTTGGGATACTGCAGGGGTGACTGCTGTCGAATTTCGGCGGCTCGGTGCTCCGGTTCTTGTGGCATTCTTCAAAGGAATGGCGAGTTTTGTCTCGATCTCGGCCAGAGCGCTGAGAGGGTTGTTGGGGTTCAGGAATCCCGTATCCTGTGCTTGTCGGATCCTGGCCTCATATTATAGGCCTAATAACTATGCGACCTCGACCGGGGGGGAGGAGTTGGGCAAATCTGTAAGGGAGGGTAGGTAATAATCGCCAGCCTATTATCCCCTGATAAGCCCGAGTCAGTGTCGGAAGAACCGTCGACATGTTCTCCACCTTCATCAGTCTTTTGCTTGATAGAGAGTAGGTTAGACCGGTCTTTGACCTCTGGAGGGAAGCTTCAGATCTCGAATCTGTTGAGGAGGGTGATGTTTGTTGGCTTGTTAGGTACCGTATAAATGTCCGACATCGATGGAGCGCGGGGGCTGGGGGAGCTGTTGCTTTCGGCGAAGTGAGAGTGGGAGTTAGGAATGGGGAGGATTGGGCCTGGGGTGGGGAGTTGGGTTTTCCTCGTGGATTGAGTCTTTGGAGGTGCTTTCTTCCTAAGCTCCGGGTGGGCTTTGAAGCAATGCTTCGAGAGGTGGCCTCTAATCTGATAGTGCTTACAAAAGCTAATATTGTTGTAGTACTCAAGCGTCTGGAGGTGAACCCGTCCCTCTAGTTTGAGCTGAATGAGTGGGGGGGTCGAGGGAAAGATTGATCTCTATACAAATCTTAGCATAGTTGCCTTTGGAGAGATTGCAAGTTTCGTCAGCAATGGCTACTAGGGTCCCGAAGGAGCTGGCAATTCTTTTGAGTGCTGCGGGTGCGGAGCATACAAGGGGAAGATTCGGCAAGGTAATCCACGTCGAAACAATCTTTGAGTCGACATTAGGGTTGAAGCTGGGGGGTTATTTAGCGATCTTTACGCTGAGGGATACGATATTGGTAGTGCCCTTAGCCCATACCATGGAGCAGTCGGGGTCAGAGGATAGGTGGAGGAAGAGGTATTTTGAGTCTAATGGTACGACCTTGTATGCTGATGAGAGGCCCTAACCTACGATGGCATCTTTAGCGATGGGCAGTTTGGGGCATCCGGACTGGAATTTCAGCACAAAGGTCTTCGAGAAGGATGAGGATAATGAGGAAATTTTGTCGATGGAGAATGGCACGCTGATGGTTTGACCTTCGGGTGGGGTAGTGAACTCAATCTCTGGAAGTTCAAGTTCTTCCTCGACAGGAGGCGACTGCAAAAGTCGATTCGGTCGTAATATCTCTGCAAAAGATGGCGTCGATGTGCGACAGGATCTGGGTGGCGAATGGTGCCCTGGCAGGGGGAAATGATGATGGTTGGATGGAACGGATGCTACGACGTGAGCCGAGGAGGATGCATCGGGTTGCGAGCTACGCCAGTCGAGTTTCTCAGGGATAGGTCCTGCAGGGCGACCGAGAAGTGTTGGAGCATGATGACCCGAGAGGGTATAGGTGCATGCGCTCTGGCCTACGCCCTCGAGCGTATAGCCGTCAGCCAGGGTGGGGGAGGGCGCATGCTCTATGGCCAGCGCCCTCGGGCGCATGGCCGTCAGCTAGGGAGGGAAAAGAGGGGTAGCCCTCTGACACCTAGGGCACATACCTGGGGCCCTGCTTCTCATAAGGGGGCACATGACAGTCGGGCGCTGGCGCATGTACAGCCGAGCAGGGGAGCGCATGGGCATTAGATGGCGATCCGGGCGCATATCCCGCCGTGAGGAGGAAGGGCGCATGTGGAGGTTTGGAGGAGGAGGGCGCATAAGCGCGATAGCTGTGGGCGGGCGCATGGCTCCCAAGCGGAGAGGGGTGTGCTTGCGTAGGTGGGAGTTTCAAATTTTTAGTATTCAAATTTGAAATCAGAGGGAGAGACGGCCCGGATTCCCAGGCGGCGGGGTCCACGAGGCCCCACTGAGTCATTAGACAGAGGCCATACGACGCCGCTGAGGGCGGGGGCCACCGAAGAGCCGGGGCTAGACGGGGAGGTGGATGAGCTCCTCCGGGGGGGGGGGGGGTGGGTGTAGCAACCGAACGGGGTGGAGATCCTACGATGGCGGGAGTAGGGGTCATGGCGCTGGCTGAAGGCGGCCACCGTAGCTTCGGGGAGATACCGACGGAGGAGAGGCCTACCAAGGCTAGATGTGCAGGGTTACAAGCTGGCGTCTGGAAGGGGTTTCTCGGTGCGCGACTGCGGGCGTCGGATGAGCTACTACCCTGGCGCCGAGAGAGGTACGGATGCGACGGGATGATAGCTGCCCAAGTTGGACGATCCCAGTTCCAATGTCGGGGACGATCGGCGGGGGCTTGCCCCGAGCGACCATGGACGAGGGGAGATGCGCTGAGGGTAGGGGGAGAGGGGGAGGAGCTTGCATCAGGAATCTTGATATATATGTATATATATATATATATATATATATATATATATTTTTATATATATATATATATATATATATATATATATATATATAAATCAACAATGAATTTGTCTTGATACAATATGTTTGGCGGAGACAAATCCACTACCAACAAGTAAAGGAAAAAATACATTGATAGAATAAATGATTTTGGCGAGCGAAGCGAAGACGATCAAAGTACAATCATCCTCGAGAAATAGCAATGAACACGGCTAGAGCTAAAGCACCTGCGAAAGACAATAACACACACCTGGAGAGATAACCAGGTCCTCAGAGGGACGTAACAAGACACATAATATCATGCCATATAAACTGAATAAATATTGCTCAAATAAATAAGTAAATCAAATTATAACATGGTCCAATACGCACCTACTGAACGAGCGTACCATCCCCCCAACCAAACATGGACAGGAGATGGTAAGCTAATTCACGGTGACGTACCTTTCCATGCTATGAATCCAATATGGTATTCGGACCCCAACAAGGTTCAATACCTTCTCATCGAAGTAGTAAGTCACACCTACAACCAAACAAGGACAAGATGTGACAAACTAGTCCGCGACAAGTTATTGTTCCAAGCCACGGTCAGATACGAGTACCCAAACCAAAAGTACTCGTACCTAACGGATAAAGGTGCCTAACCGTTCTATGTGAATGTAGTTAAGAACAATCCTTTCTACGCATGGGCCCTGGTTAAATAGGATCGGCGTAGTCCCCCTTGGGCACCAGAGGCCCCATCAGTAAGAGCATGACGTTCCGCAGAATCGTCAGTGGCCGTCAGTAATCATGGGTCATCAACCCCGTATCTCCAGCGGAGAGTCTGGGTCACAAGGGAAAGTGCATCGAAGCCCATACGCTAAGGAATAGTCCTCCCCGCCCAAAGCCTACTGTGTTATATCCACAACACAAACCACTATAACCGCTAAGTCAAACTAGCATGCAACCTCTATTAGCAGTTATTCCTATCGCACGGCTTGTACATACTGGTGGCCAGCCAGTCACGCACTTCCGTGTCCTACATGCGACACACAACTTCGTGTTACAACGTGTCAAGGCCAATGAATGCAACACACAAGGTGGTCCCTTAAATCTAGGTTTAATGTGTAAGAAAACTAATACATAGCAGAAAATATAAATGAACAGTAAGTTCTTACAGTTATGCCATATATCACAGTTTATTTTGCATAAAGAAAATAAATAATACATGAAATATGAGCTAAAATAAGTAAACAGCTAATGGCAAGGTGTCTTGCCTGGTAGGACGCCTGGTGTGCTGCTATAATCATGGTGGCATGAACTGCGACTTTCGTGCAACAATTATACAAAATGACCTCGGGTGGTGAGACGGTTAGTTCTATTGGGTTCAGAAGGGTCAAATTTGTTAGGAACGATATAAAGAAGTACAAAATTGACGAGGGGACATGGATGATGGACTTGGTTACGACAGGGGGATATTCAAAGAGATTTGGTAGAAAATAAACTATTTTAGAAAATTAAGTATATCTTTAAACCAAGTTTTTATTACTCAAAGTACTATATATAAATACTTAAAAATATATTTTAGGCCAAAACTAATTTTTGTAAAATCATAATTTGTCAAATATAAGTTTTAGGTCAAAAACTATGTTTTGAAAAATAGATAGAATATTATAACAATATTTTCTTTTTCTTCGTTAAAACCATATTTGAAATACTAAAATAATACCATATTATACTATTAAAAATGCAAATAGACTTTAATAAGAGTATCAATAATAATAACAATGATAATAAGTAAAATAGTGTACATATACATATATTATAACAATATAATAATAATAATAATAATAATAATAATAATAATAATAATAATAATAATTAATGAGAGTTTATAAAGAAATATAAATAATAATAATAATGGTAATAACTAAAGAAGAAGAAGAAAAAAAATAAAAAAAATATAAAAATAAAAAGCTAATCCAACCAAAAAAGCAACAGAACCAAAAAAACCATCTTCCCAGCAGTCGACTACTGCTGCTGTTCTTTCGAATAGCAAAGAAAAAGAAAGGGGGAGAGGACAGAGAGTGAGGGAGAGGAAGAGATGGGTGAAACGGCGGCGGGCGTCGGACCCGGCAGAGGGAGAGTGGAGTACGGCGACTCAGGCGGCGGACGTTGTACGGGAAGGGAACGGCGGCTGGAGCGAAGAGGGGAATGGGGGATGGCCACGGCGGATCTGGAGTAGGGTGGTCCGGCAAGTGGAAGCTAGGGCGGAGGTCGGGCTTAGCGCGGAGGCGCTGGGGAACGACGAGCGCCGAGTTGGCCGGACTGCGGCGGAAGAAGCTCGGCGCCGACGCAGATCTGGGAGAGGCAGGAAGGGACGGTGGGTTCGGCCGGTGAGGGTGCTGCGGTGGAGGCAGCACCGGCGGTCTTCCACCGGCGGGCGGTGGTCTAGGGCAAGCCGAAGGAGGGAAGGAAGTCGAGAAGGAGGTCGGCGGAGCTAGGGCACGGCTCGGCGGAGTTTTTGGCGGACGGCGCTAGGGTTCCAACGGCGGTGCGGAGGAGATGCGTGCGGCGCTGCCTTGTCGAGTCCGGCGAGGAGGAGATAAGCTTCGGTTAGGGTTTTCCTTTTCCGTTGTTCTTGGTGGCGGTGGGTTGGTGACTGCTGGCTGGGTTAGGATTTTGATGGTGGTGGTGGTATGGGAGTTGGCCGGAGTTGGCCCGACGGGGGTGGCAGATGGTAGCTGGTGGTGGTGGTGTCGATGTGGCGGACTACCGCGGTGGCGGAGGTTGTGTCGGGTCTGGGTATTGTGGCCGGACTGGTCGGGTCTGTCGATGATGTGCTGGTGTTGGCTCGGTGGTTGTGTGACTGGGTCGGATGGAGGTGATGATGGCGGTGGTGATGGCTGCAGTCTTGCGTCGGTCGGAAAGGGCAGGCCGATGGCCGGGCGGAGATGGGGGCTGATAGGGGTGTGATGGCCGTGGGGGTGATCGGGGAGGCTGGTCGAAGATCGTCGGGTCGGACAGCATGGTCAGGGGCAGAAGCTAGGGTTAGGGTTAAAGTTAGGTTTAGGGTTTGGATTATGTCGGGGTGTCCGACACGGGCTGGGTTGCTGTGTCAAGATCGTGTCCGACATGTGGACACGAGAAGGTGAAAATGTAATTGTAATAGAAATAAAAATAGTAGAAGGGAAGGGGGACACCGACACGATGCACGGTTTGGGTTGTGGAAATTTGGTAGATGAATAATGAATTGGAGGAGTACCTGCCTATTTATAGGATGTGGGAATTTCCAATTAGATAATGATTAGTATTGTTTAAACCCAAATTAGATAAATCAATCTATTAAATTAAATCAATGAAATCAAATCTAAATCCAAATCCAATTAAATCAAATTTAATTCCTTTAGTTAAAAATCAAATCAATAAATCAAATTCCAATTATAGATATTAACTTAATCTATTTAAATGTATCCATGGAATCAAATCAAATTTAAATTGTCACAAATATTTCAAAAATATGTTTTCCAAAAATACTATAATAATTAATTTCGAAAATTATATTATTTAAATTAAACAAATAAATAATTACGAAAATATATGTTTGTACAATTAATATTTACATAGATATACTTTTCTAATTTACCATTTTATAGGAAAAAATTTATTATTATAACTATATAAATGAAAGGCTTTTCATAAAAGTCATAACTTGAAAATAATAGCTAGAATAATTTTTGTCTACATTAAAAATACTAAAAATAATATTTTTCATAAATATGTACGCTCGCACATATTTGCACTCGAGCAAAAAAATAATTTCGTGCGCGATATACAATACGACTGTGCGACGTACAATACAAAATTTTAAATCGATACCAAATTTAATAAAAAATAAATAGTAGAAATTTAGGGGTTTTACACGGGGGCCTGTGGTGGTGGGGGTGGAAAACTCGGAGGTGGGGGTGGGGGTCGCTGGGGGGGTTCAGGTCGTGGTAGCGGGGGGCAGCGTGGGCCAGTGGTGGTGGGGGTGGGGGTCATGGTGGTGGGGGTGGGGGTCAATGGTGGGGGGGTGGGGGTCAATGGTGGAGGGGTTTCGGGTCGGGACGGTGATGGGTGGCGAGTTTCGGGTCGGCGGTGGGGATGGCGGTCGGCGATGGTGGAGGTGGGGGTGAGGGTGGGGGTTGGGGGCCGAGGCCGGTAGTATAACACACATACACACATACACCGAAATCACCTAGTACATAAATTAGTATATATATATAAACTTAGTATCAAGGTTCAAAGTATCGGTATCGAAATCGGTATTGGACTATTCCTATGAGTATTGGTATCGGCGATATCGGCAGTATCGACGGTTTCGGATCGGAGTATCAAATTTTTTAGTATCGGGTAACAAATAATTATCGGTAGTATCGGCGGTATCGGATTCTTTTAAATGTTTTTACAAACTTATTATGCTTTAAACCAAGGTTCACAATATCGGTATCGAAATTGGTATCGGACTATTCCTATGAGTATTGGTATCAGCGATATCGGTAGTATCAGTGGTATCGTATCGGAGTATCGGACTTTGATATCGAAAAACAAATAATTATTAATAAATTATTTACATTTAAAAACATATATTTTATACATTTAGGCATAATTTTAAGTATTTTCAGTGTCATTTTCTAGTAGTTTTGAAATTAAATGAAATAGTATTCACCCTTACCGATTGGTTTACATACAATAGATGTGATTCAATAGATGTGATTTTCTTCTTTTACATGCTTCTACAACCTTGTTATGCTTTAAACCCTTGTTGATTTATCTTTTTTGTTTAATTTTCTTTGCGAATTGACAGGAACAAAGATCCCAAATGTCGGTATCGGTCAATATTTGGATCGGTCTGTATCAGATCGGAACAACCATGCTTTAAACCCTTGGTGATTTGTCTTTTTCGTCTAATTTTCTTTGCCAAATAGACCCAAAAAAAGACCCCCAATGTCGGTATCGGTCAGTATCGGGTATCCGTTGGTAACGGATCGGGACATGCCAAATCGTATCGGCGGTATCGGATTCTTTTACACGTTTTTACAACCTTATTATACTTCAAACCAAGGTTCACAATATCGATTTCAGAATCGGTATCGGACTATTCCTATGAGAATTGGTATCGGCAATATCAGTAGTATCGGCTGTATCGTATCGGAGTATCGGACTTTGGTATCGGAAAACAAATAATTATTAAAAAATTATTTACATTTAAAAACATATATTTTATATATTTAGGAATAATTTTAAGTATTTTCAGTGTCATTTCTGATTAGTTTTGAAATTAAATGAAATAGTAGTCACCCTTACCGATTGGTTTACATACAATAGTTGTGATTCAATAGATGTTATTTTCTTCTTTTACAAGCTTCTATAACATTGTTATGCATTAACCCTTGTTGATTTGTCTTTTTTGTTTAATTTTCTTTGTCGAATTGACCGAAACAAAGACCCCTAATGTCGGTATCGGTCAATATTTGGTATCGGTCGGTATCGGATCTGAACAACCATGCTTTAAACCCATGGTGATTTGACTTTTTTTTATCTAGTTTTCCTTGCCAAATTGACCGAGAAAAAGATTGAGAAATAGACCCCCAATGTCGGTATCGGTCAGTATTGGGTATCGGTCGGTATCGGATCGGGACATACCAAATCGTATTGGTATCGGCCGTATCGGATAGGTATCGGCTGATACTTTAAACCATGCAGTGTATCGGATCGGGACGTGGATTCTACTTATGCGCGGTGGCTGAGGACGGAGATCTCTCTACGCGTAGTAGAGGACAATATATATATATATATATATATATATATATATATATATATATATATATATATATATATATATATATATATATATATATATATTAAAAAATATATATATATATATATATATATATATATATATATATATATATATATATATATATATATATACGATTTTTGACTATATTTGTTTTCGATAGACTTATTTCTGGGTTTTACTTGGATAGTTTTACAACTCTTGATGTTTTTTATTTTCTAGACATGGTTATTTTATAGACTTGGATGTTTTTGGATGCTATTACCTAGACTTTTATTATATAAAATTCAACGGAGGGTTGCTCCGGGTCTCATTGATGTATGTTGGTTTGTGTGATGTATTTGTGATAGATATTTGTATATTGGTGTATGATGTATATTGGTTTGTTGGTTTGTGTGAGGTGTGATGCATATTGTGATGTTTCGATATTTCGGATGTTGTATGAATAGGGAATGCTTTGTTTTTTGTAAAAAAATTTAAAAAAATTTCCAGTTAGCGACGGCCTTGGGATAGATTAGCGACAGATGTCGATGGATTAGCGACGGATTACCCGTCAACAAGGTTCTGGAAATATAAAAATTTCCAGAACCTAAGCGACTGATATTCCGTCGCTAAACCGTCGTTCTTCCGTCGAGTTGGCGACGGATTGGCGACAAATTGGCGACGAATTTGTCTATCAGAAACTCTCTCATACGCAGTTACCGATATATTACCGACAGAATTGTTCGTTGCTACAATGTAGTATAAAAAACTATCTGATAATTGATTTGACGAAAATCTATCGGCTAGCCGTCGCTAAATGTATGATTCTTGATGACGGCAATCCGTCGCTAAGCAGTCGAATGGCGACAGCTTAGCGACGGACTTTGTTTAGCGACGGGCTATTTTCCGACGAATTTTTCAGCCAAATTCCGTTGGTTAGCCGTCGCTAAGTCGATTTGCCGACGGATTAGCGATGGAATGTGGCCGTCTCTAATTTGACGTATTTTAGTAGTGGTTGAAAAGTTGAAGATTCGAAGCTCTTGAATGAAGGAATGATCCTTTTATTTTTAGGCAACAAAATGATCTATTTATGTGCGCATATGTGATGTGCGCATAGATATTTTGCACATAGGGATGCCATATGTCTGACTTTATTGGGCACATGGATGATGCGTTGGGGAGCTGGCACTAAATCTATTTGAACTGCCCTATTGAGCTGCGGAGGAGCTGAAACGTGGCAGTTGCCAAGATTTGACCGTTGCTGAGATCTTGAGTAATTGGCACCCGTTCGTAGATAGAAATGAGTCAATAACATGTGGCGCATGTCTATTGCTCAAAGATCTTGGCTTTATTTGAGTGGATGCGCCTAGGATCTAGCGCATGAAGAGGTTTGATAAGTGACTTTTGAGGTCAAATAGCAAGTCTGAGCGCTCGAATTTAGAAGCGCATGCTCTGTTTGGGCTCATGGTTGTAGCGACGCATGCGAAGGGACCTGTCAGCCACATAACAAAGCACAGCCATAATCGATAGAGAGTGATAATTACGTCTCTTCATTTTCTATAAAAGTTGTCATCTGCTCAGACTTCAAAACTCGTGCTGCTATCATTTCTGTCATTTAAATGCTTCAATGGGTAGAGAGCTCAGGGGGCGCATCAATCGTGCAGTACATGGGGCTGACGAGAGCATAAGCTGTGTGGCACATCTTCTTTGGTCAGCCTTGTTGAGTCTTTCGAGGATGACTTTGACTTAGCTGATTTTGAGATGACAAATTCATCACTATTAATGTAAGTTCATTGCACTGACTTCGGAGAAGTTGCCACTTGGCACATGGGTTTGTTTGCCCTAGCCTATAAATAGCAGTGTAGAGAGTTTGCTCGTTCATTTCATCCAAACTTCTCTTTTGAGATAAACTCGACCAATCCTCCTCCTTAGCAAGACTGTAATTATGGATCTCCTCATTCAAAGAAGCTTTGATTTTGACGATGAACTCTTTCAGAAGACTGATATGCGCTGGAAGAGCTATAGACACAACAGTTTATGTTCGAGCCCATTGTCGGCATTATTCTTCTACGAGGTGGCATTGGGTGCCTGTTGCATCCAAAGATCGGGGTCGTCGTGCCCCAACTTTTATTTTGGAAGAGCCACCGGATTTGAATTGATTGCCAACCTGCGTTCTACTCAATAAATGCTTCATTAGCCAAAGCACTTGCACATTTGACGAGAGAGTGATTCGCTCTGATGAGGAGGAATGATGCACCTATGCTGAGATGTCAGAGTGATGCCCCTAGCTTAGTTAATGCGGCTAGTTGAGTTGATGCGCCTAGTTGTTGAGTTTAAGCTTCTTTGTACTAGACTTTTTATTGTAATCATTTTAGCCATGTAATAGATTTTTATATAAAATAAAAAAATCTACTCTTTATGTGCTTTTTATTTTTGCTGTCTTTGAATGATACGCTAACATTTGTCTTGTGTCTTCGGTGCATGATGTTTGTGGTGCATAGACACTTTGGTCTTCGGATGAGCCTAAAATTCTTTGCTTCTATAAGACCCCCTTCAATGTTTTCAAAACTTTTTGCCGAATTTTGGAATACTTTGAACCAAGAAGCATGGGCAGTAGATGTTTTTGGGCACATGTCCTGTCTGGATGCATGGTCGTTCTACGCATAGCTGAGTTGGCGCATACTCTTCTCGATTTAAATGAAAGAAGATAATGCCTCAAATTTTGAATGATTAATGATGATCTCTTTAGAAAATATGTGGCCGTCAGTTTCATGAGACCTAAAGATACGCTGATGTCATATTTCTATCGGTTTACACACGACTTAGGCCTATAAATAGGCGTCTGTGGAGAGAGAAGAACTTCTTCTATTTTTTCTTCTTCTTATTCCTTAGAGTTTTTCAAAAAACCTTAGCTTTTGAGAAATGGCCCCAAAAACTCCTCGTGGCGTTGATGGCCGAGGCAAAGACAAAAGCAAAATGCTTGTTGAGACGAACTTCGAGGAATCCCAAGTCATCGATAAGAGGCACACCGACTTGCATCCGAAAGTTGTTGGTGGGTGGTCTGCTGCTTAGGAGTTTTAAAAAATACATAGACACTTTGTTGCACGATTTTAGGCACATGAATAGGGAACCATCTTGGAACATGCATCGAACTACTCTGCTGAAGCGCATGAGTATGGCTGAACGAGCCATACCCTGAAGATGCGCCTAGGCTTTTCTGTGCTGACGCACATGTACTTCAGTCTTGTAGATGCACCAAAGCATTCTTGCCAAATACGTATGGACTTTGGTCCTAAGGATGCACTGTAGTAGAACTCTGTCAACACGCATGGACTTATTGTTCTGATGATGCGCCGAGGCTTTGATGCACGGCAGTTTGCATCCGCCGATACTAAAACTATGCATATCTTTCGACTCTTTTATAACATAGGGAATGGGTTCTTTTTTTAACTCTTTTTTTCTTTTGCTTTGTTTGCAGTATCTATGCTTTTGTCCTTATTGAATGATGTCCTCTTCGACCACTTCTTTTGCCAGATGGGTCCGAACTTTAACAAGGAAATAGCCAACCTTATTAAAGTTGCAATCATGTTGGATCGGCCACTGGAGAGAACGACGTTGATTCAGGATCGACCCTTTTCATGCCTCCAAGCCATGCTGGAGAATGGTAGGATCAGTGCTACCGAAGCTGCCACAGAAGCTTATTTGAAGCCCTCATTTCTGTTTAGAGATCGTCTGGCTTTCTATGAAGCTAAGGTGTTGAATATCAAAGAAGATTGGTTCTTCAGGGGGAAGAACCTCAATATGTATGCATCGAAAATGGAGCGTCAGCTGCCTTTGACGGCTTTTATTAGCCTTACCTCGAAGAGGAGGTTGCATTGGGAGCATACCCGACTCAGGGAGGGGTCGTAGTAGGATCCATTCGGATTGACCCTACGTCTAATCAGAAGGATACATTTACCTTTATGTGAGGCAGAACTCCTTACCACTTGCCAGCTTGGTGTCCTGGGAGCATATACAGCGAAGTTTCCCCCAATCTTTTGCCTTCAGTGCTTCGACCTTTGTCAACCGCTTATTGGCGGCCAAGATTTCGTACCCACAAGGGGAGTTTCGGGTCTATGGTTAGTGTCACTATGTGCCAAAGTGGGATGACCTAACACTTTGGATCTTGGCAAAGTGCAAGAATGAACTCAGGGAGATCGGCCTAACGTTTGCTATCCATGCTACCAAGGCCGGTATAGAGATAAACCGGCCCATGTTTTGGCCCTCATGGAGTTGTACAATTCCCATACTGGGACTTTTTTTACGCTTGTAGGGGAGTTAGGTTTGGCACTTCATGAGATATTTGTGGTATCGAAGTTTCCTTGGAAGATTGAGTTGTATGAAGAATACTTCCCGACGGAGAGGATCTCTCCGTGTTAGAAGAGAAGGATCCGAAAATGATAGCGGTCTTTAAAGAAGTGGTGAGCCACAATTATCTGAATTAGCAGATGGATAGGGCTAAAGCGCAACCTCACGTGACTGCTTTGAGAGACTATGTCTTCACTCAAGATGAGCGATCCATCGAAGGTTTGCTTCACTACTCCATAGGGTCTCACACATACAGAGTTGCTTGTCGAAATGAAAAGGCTTAGTGAGCAAAATCCACGTGAGGATGAAAACAGAGAGCCGACCGACAACATCTATAGCTACTTCTAGCACAGCGTCTATAAAATATTACCGAAGGCGATGTTGGTTGTCTATCTGATGATATGGCTCCGAGACTATGTGTTTCTCGGTAGATTCATTTCTGTAGAGAGGGTGACCAGAAACCTTATCATGCCTACCGTAAAGCTGGTTTTTAACCGCCCTTTGGCTTCACTTCCCGCGATGATGTGCAACCTGCTGCGGGGTTTAAAAGAATTTATAGTGGAGGTCATCGCCTCGAAGGTGTAACACCCAATTTTTCAGATGAGGATAATTTTGAAATTTTGTAATTATATTATTATCTATTGATATTTATTTCACATTTTGATTTTTGGTAATTTTTAATCATTTTTAAACTATTTAAAAACTGCTTTAAGACATGACTTATGATTTTGATGTGCTGCCAATAAAACCCTAGAGACTGCATGACCTAGAGCCTAACCATGTCATTAGGATGATTTAATTATCATTTTTAGCCTAGGAGTAATTTGGTCATTTTGGCTTATTTGAATTTTTAATTATTTTAATGAATTGGTGAATTCTAGTTTGACTTTGACTTGTTGAGACATAGTGGACTAGCCTAGAACCTAACCCTAGCTATGGTAACCCTACTCTAACTTGAGTTAACCTATTTTAGTCATTAGAGAATAGTTTTAGAATTAGGGGATTTGGTTTAGTGAATTTAAGTCATGGCTTGTGGTTTCATGAAATGACTTATGGCTTAATGATTTTATTGATCATGACTTGGCCCATGGCCCATAATTAGAAGCCCAAACCCTAACCAAACCCTAAGTGACCAGCCACATAGGGATCCCCACCCTATATAAACACTTATTCATTAGGGCTTGCCTTTTTTTTTATTATTTCAACACATTGGAAAAGAGAGATATTGTTCCCCTTCCAAAAATCCCCATAAATCCATTTTAATTCCTTTTTAATCCTAGTTTCTTGCATTAGAACTTAATACTCTCATATTTTCTTATTTTGGGGTTTAATCCCAGCTTTGGGACAATTTGGGAGCATTTGGCTAGCAAGGAAGAATCCCCCATTTGAAGCTTTTCCAAGCTTTTTGCACATGTAGGTAAAACCCTTTAAATTGATTTAAATTTATGTTTTCTTTGCATTTAGGACTAGATCTAGGAGTCCCCTAGTTGTCCCCGAAATTTGGGTGGATTTTGTGTCCGTTTGGTGTCCGTATCGGACACGTGTCTATGTGTTATTTAAGGTGTCCTTCGAAATACCTCAACCAACATTTTGTTCTAATTTTTGAAATGTTTTTGAATGGAATTCTAGCTCTAGGGCTTACTTAGTAATTTGTGTTATTATTTCCTAATTTTGGTGTCATGTCGTGTCCACACGGGGACACGAACACGCGGGGACTGAACCGTACACAGTGCCCTGCTGCTCGGGCACTGTAGCGGACACGACACTGCACATATTGACACGAAATTTTGGGCACACCTAGGACACATGATTGACACAGCACACACAAAATTTTAGGCCATTTCATCGAAGGGTTTGGAAGAAATCCTACCCGTACGGATTTTGTACAGACACGCATGCACGGAGGAAACCTCACTGATATGCGTCTCGTACGCGCGACACGTGTGTCATGGACACATTGCAGACACATGAGCATATCCCCATATACTTGGGGAACACGTGGACACGAGCACGTGGCCAATGGCACCTTGTGTCGTGTCCACGAGGTCGAGTACTGCCTGCACGAGGCTGCCCCAACTGCCAGTTCCGACAAATAGGAAATTCGATTCTTGGACACGTCGTATCCACTTTTGTAGACACGAATCGACCAGTATAACATCCTGTCATGTGCACGACACTTCCTTGTTCATCAGTTTGCTGTTTGTTGCTAATTCGAATCCCAATTTTAGGGTTCCTTATATTTTTCCCTGATACGAAGTGTTCTGTCGTTTTTATTCAGAGTTTATTGATTCTTGAATTTATAATTAGTGTAGATTCATGATAAACTATATGTTGCAATGACTGAGACACATTTTACATAACTGGGCTATCGGAACACATGTTTTGGGCTGAATATGGGTTTTGAATGCATGTCCTAATGATAAACTGGCTGCTGATTTTTTCCTGAGATTAATGTAGGAGTTAAACTGTTCTTTTTGCTGATTAACTTGTGTTGTTGTTCACCATATGCATCTGAAATTACCTACATGAATGCATTGTTTTGTGTACTTTGAGAATACAACTGTTGTGCAAAACTGAGACTTGGAACCTGTGATGATTCCCATTCACTCATGTACACACAAGTAACCTGATTACACATATGTACACTATTTAAATTGAAGGCTGCTACCATATCACACCACTTGGACACACCTGGTACACTATTTTCCTTGTTTTCTGAGATTATATCAATGTTCACTCACTCACTCTAAGACACACGCACACTCTCTATTAGAAAACTGAGAACATGGTCGTTCCTGTCACACACTTGTTTTCAAATACCTGTACACTCTCACACATATGTATTAGATGGTCAAATGTCGGGTTCAAGATTAGCTAGGGGTTTCATGGTTTCGAATTGCTTAAGCTGATAGCTGTCATGTGTCACTGTTTTGGTTGATTGGTTAATTGCAATGATATTTATCAATATACATCTAAGATTAGATATTTAGATATTGTATGCATATAATTACATATATATGTGTATATGTATGTGGAGTTCATGTGAATTGTGTGTTCGGTATGGTGGTTGGTAGCAGAACATTAGTTTTTGGGTTGGCTCGAGTTGGCTTGGCATTTGGCCTGGCATTTGGTAGTGTGGGTGTTCAGTCCTTACTAGCAGCAGGGGTCACTCCTGCAGACCCATGCAGTATTAGCTAGGCTTGGGTCTAGCCTCATTGGCTATTTCATAGAGCATAGTGTTAGAGGAAATAAGGGGTTCCAGTTTATGGTATCCTGTGGTCAGGAAGTAGGGGAATCTATGATAGCAGGTAATAGGAGTTAGTATCCAGTATAGTGAATTGTTGAGGACTGATACATGGTATCAGTCCGGTTGGTTGGTGTTAGCATTAGAGTGTCAAGGTAGGTTAGTGAGTGAGGGATATGTGAGTGTAAGAGTGAATGTGAGGATAGAGCAATGTCAGATTGTTAGTGAGTTTAGAAGAGTGCTAGAGTATTACTGTTAGCATGTTAGAATTTGTTAGTATAGGATATTGTCCATATAGGATATATCTATATATATATTATGTAGGATATATTTATATTTATATATTATATTAGAGTATGGTTTACCTAATAACTAGATGGTGTATTTTTCCCTATTAGCTAAGGTATAGAGTTAGCCTATAGTCTAAGGTAATGCACGGTTGACCTAAAAGCCTAGGATAGATTGGTATACCCTATATACTTATGTGTAAACTAGTATAGGGTCATATTAGGCATATGAATATCTAGGTTAGGGTATTTTAGGTAGTTACGACTTGATATAGGTTAGCTTGACCTAGAATTGACTAAGGTTTGACCAGGGTTGACTGGAGTTGACCAAAAGTCAACATTGAGTCTAGATGTGACCAATTGACCTAGTTTGACTAGAGTGTTGACTTAGGTAGACCCAGAGTTGACCAAGTTTGACTTGGACCTAGTTTGACCTAGACAGTTGACTAGGTTTGATTTAGAGTTGACTTTGACCTAGTTTGACCTAGAAATCATATAGTTTGCATTGTAGCTTTTATTTTTCTTATATTGAACATGTCATAACCCATATTACTCTGTCTAGGACATTGTGACTCTGGTGCAGGCATCTGATATTACACTACTCTTCTCAGAGTAGCAGGCGAGTATATTATCTGATAGTTCTCTTATTTATTTGTCAATTACTGTACTTCAGTTCTGGTTAGCTGTATGTGATTCTCTGTTACAACACGTATGAATATTTCTAGATTCATGTATACGACACACATTTATTGTCTGGCTTCTATTACTGGAATACCTACTGGAATCACCCTGGAATCATTTACTGGTATCATCATATTCTGGCTGGACTCATCTTGAATCATTGTGTCAAATTTCTGGATTCACTTGCTGGGAGGGGAAATACTATAGTAAGACATGTAGACATACCCCAATTCTGAAATCACCCCTATGCTGGAATCAAACTGGAATAATAGCCATCTCACACCCGGCCAGGTGTGTGATGTGCCGGATTACCTATAGTCATTTATATGTCAATCTCGGTATTTTAAAACACACTGCTAGAGTATAGGCTGGACTCACCCTGGAATCATTGATCACTATGACTGGGATCGTCCCGTACCGGATTCATCTTGTATCAGATTCGTCTAGTACTGGACTTACATTGGAGTTACACTTGTCTTACATTTACTGTCTGGACTTATACCATATTACCCTAGTTCAGCTAGTTCTATTTTTACAGTCTTTATTGCCATGATTCTTCTCTTGTTTAGTTACTTACATTCCTTGCACTTTATCTGTCTTTCTTACCATCACCTGAATATAAATTGCCATGTTCATCAATACAACTGTCTATAACTGCTTTATAGTTCTCTGTCATTTACTTGAGTTTTCTAGATGAGATTGTGCTCGTTCCTGTCCTGACTGGACCTGTTAAAATTTTACAGATGATTGCCCTGAGGACACGTGCCCTACATATTACTGACCAGGAGATGGCTTAGCTAGCTATGGTCCCGACACTCAGGAGTGATCGGGAGATTAGCTAGATGCCTTGGTTTAGTCTTCATGTTTTGGAACTTGAGTTGTAAATAAATTGAGATATGATGTTTTGAGATTGTTGGAGATTATGTTATTTTAGTAGTTAGTTTTATTTCTGTTATTTAGTCTTAGTTATGATCTTCTGTGCCATCATATCGTGCTTAGACTGTGATTGAGATTACATTATATCTATACTTGTCCTCCGTTCGGAGTTGATATTTTGACAAGTACATTATATAATTGCGTGATTGGTTGGTTAGATAGTGACCTAGAACAGCGTTCTACCGCCGACACTGCGGCGTAGGCTGGGCGTTGTTACGTACTCGTACCCTCACAGTAGGTGCGGGTCGTGACACGTTTTTAGTGGTGGCCCATGCAGGTCGAGAGTCGCATTAGTACGATATCGTGGTAGTACGGTGACTTAGTTGTACTGCTGCGAGCCTGTGATAGAATTGAGAGATAGGCTTTAACGGAGAGGCACTCAATCACAGTTAGGAAAAAAAATTCTACTTCAATTCATGCCATCTATACATCTTGCTGATTTGTCTTCCTTGAAAATTTACTGTCCTCCCTTGATTTATCGCTTTTATCTCAGTATTGATTCCTTGTTTGATCTGTCTCCAGGATGGTTAAGACAAGATCACATCGCTAGGACCAGGGGGACGCCGATGAGAGGTCTGCCATCTCTCATACTCATCAGCCAGCCCCTGGTACTGCAGCCCCAGTCATGCCAGCTGGGGTAGGCGTTTCAGCTGCGTTCGGAGGAGCCCCTCCACCAGTAGCAGGGGGTATGCCTCTACCAGTTCGGAGGCAGGACCCAGTCATCCAAGAGGTACTTTTCCAGCAGTCGCCGCCTACAGGATACGTGGACGCGGCACAGATGTTCGTCTACTTTCAGCAGTTTATGGAGGTGCAGCAGGACCGGCAGGCCAGGAGCATGGAGTTGGCCTTTACGATAGTTGCAGCTCGACCAGCAGTCCAGCAGCCGAAGACACCTGGCATAGAGCAGTTCCAGAAGATGAGCCCCAGAGACTTCCTGGGGATGGAAGGGATTTTATATGCTGACGAGTGGATCGAGCATATCGAGGAGATCTTCCGCCTGGCCCGGATACCGGCATATCTCCAGATAGGGGCAGCAGCTAGTCGGATGCGAGATATTGCTCGCAAATGTTATCAGTCAGACCCCAGGGTGGGGGTAGCTGGACAGACCTAGGAGGAGTTCAAGGGCTTCTTCAAGAAGAAGTTCTTTCCAGATGAAGCGCTTCGAGCCTTGGAGTCGCAGTTTGAGAGCTTAGTTCAGGGGAGCCTGTCAGTAGAGGAGTACGTTGGGGAGTTCGGCCGCCTCGGCAGATTCGTAGAGGGCTTGAGCGAGTCGGTGAAGGCCCAGAGGTTCCGAAAGGGTCTGGTCAAGGAAGTCAAGTCCTTGACCAAGGGCAACAGGGATGCCACTTTCGAGGAGATTTTGACGAAAGCTTTATTGGCTGAGGACGATCTTGAGCTGAGGCTCAAGAGGGGACGGGACGCTCACGGTACCAGCAGCAGCAGAGGCCAGGCCAAGAGGCCTCATGTGCAGATTCAGCAAACATAGGCACCAGTGGGAGTTCAGCAGGTGCAGCATCAGTATTGGGGTCAGGACCAGAAGGCGATCAGTCGTTCATGCTGCAAGATGCCGGGACACATCCGAGAGCTTTGCAGGAAGAGGTTGAAGGTTTGCTATTTCTGTGGGTCAGCTGCCCACCAGAAGATAGATTGTCTTATTGCACCTCCTTTTGTGGAGGCTAGGCCACCTGTAGCTCAGCACCAGAGGGATGGAGCTTTTTACAATGGCAGCCGAGGAGACTGACGTTGCAGGTGATGGATTAGCAGGTTTGACCTTCTTATTCTTTCTCCCCACTTTTATGTGTGATTTCCCTTAGTACCTGCCAGGATATTGCTTGTGATTGCTAGATAGTATAGCTACCCTGTTCGAGACTGTAGAATCACGACCAGTAGGATTGTGTTGCTTCGACTTTGATTGATTGGGGGTTTGACCTAGGAAAGATGCGATCATCTTAATTTCGAGGACAAAATTTTTCTAAGGGGTAGGATTGTAACACCTAGTTTTCCAGATGAGGGTAATTTTGAAATTTTGTAATTATATTATTATATATTGATATTTATTTCACATTATGGTTTTTGGTAATTTTTAATCATTTTTAAACTATTTAAAAACTGCTTTAGGTCATGACTTATGATTTTGATGTGCTGCCAGTGAAGCCCTAGAGACTGCATGACCTAGAGCCCAACCATGTCATTAGGATGATTTAATTATCATTTTTATCCTAGGAGTAATTTGGTCATTTTGGCTTATTTGAATTTTTAATTAATTTAATGAATTGGTGAATTCTAGTTTGACTTTGACTTGTTGAGACCTAGTGGACTAGCCTAGAACCTAACCCTAGCTATGGTAACCCTAGTCTAACTTGAGTTAACCTATTTTAGTCATTAGAGAATAGTTTTAGAATGAGGAAATTTGGTTTAGTGAATTTAAGTCATGGCTTGTGGTTTCATGAAATGACTTATGGCTTAATGATTTTATTGATCATGACTTGGCCCATGCCCCATAACTAGAAGCCCTAACCCTAACCAAACCCTAAGTGACCAGCCACATAGGGATCCCCACCCTATATAAATACTTATTCATTAGGGCTTGCCTCTTTTTTTATTATTTCAACACATTGGAAAAGAGAGGTATTGTTCCCCTTCCAAAAATCCCCATAAATCTATTTTAATTCCTTTTTAATCCTAGTTTCTTGCATTAGAACCTAATACTCTCCTATTTTTTTTTATTTTGGGCTTTAATCCCAGCTTTGGGATAATTTGGGAGCATTTGGCTAGCAAGGAAGAATCTCCCATTTGAAGCTTTTCCAAGCTTTTTGTACATGTAGGTAAAACCCTTTAAATTGATTTAAATTTTTGTTTTCTTTGCATTTAGGGCTAGATCTAGGAGTCCCCTAGCTGTCCCCAAAATTTGGGTAGTTTTTGTGTCCGTTTGGTGTCCGTATCGGACACGTGTCTATGTGTTATTTAAGATGTTCGACGAAATGCCTCAACCAACATTTTGTTCTGATTTTTGAAATGGTTTTGAATGGAATTCTAGCTCTAGGGCTTGCTTAGTAATTTGTGTTATTATTTCCTAATTTTTGGTGTCGTGTCGTGTCCACACGGGGACACGAACACGCGTGGACTGAACCGTACACAGTGCCCTGCTGCTCGGGCACTATAGCGGACACGACACTGCACGTATTGACACAAAATTTTGGGCACACCTAGGACACATGACTGACACAGCACACACAAAATTTTAGGCCATTTCATCGAAGGGTTTGGGAGAAATCCTACCCGCACGGATTTTGCACAGACACGCACGCACGCAGGAAACCTCACTGATACGCATCTCATACGCACGACACGTGTGTCGTAGACACGTTGCAGAAACATGAGCATGTCCCCCTATACTTGGCGAACATGTGGACACGAGCAGGTGGCCAAAGGCACCCTGTGTCGTGTCCACGAGGTCGAGTACTACCTGCACAAGGCTGCCCCAACTGCCAGTTCTGACAAATAGGAAATTCGATTCTTGGACACGTCGTGTCCACTTTTGTGGACACGAATCGACTAGTATAACATCCTGTCATGTGCACGCCACTTCCTTGTTAATCTATTTGCTGTTTGCTGCTAATTCGAATCCCAATTTTAGGGTTCCTTATATTTTTCCCTGATACGAAGTGTTCTGTCGTTTTTATTCAGAGTTTATTTATTCTTGAATTTATAATTAGTGTAGATTCATGATAAATTATATGTTGCAATGACTGAGACATTTCACATAACTGGGCTATCGGGACGCATGTTTTGGGCTGAATATGGGTTTTGAATGCATGTCCTAATGATAAACTGGCTGCTGATTTTTCCTGAGATTAATGTAGGAGTTAAACTGTTCTTTTTGCTGATTAACTTGTGTTATTGTTCACCATATGCATCTGAAATTACCTACATGAATGTACTATTTTTTGTACTTTGAGAATACAACTGTTGTGCAAAAATGAGACGTGGAACCTGTGATGATTCCCATTCACTCATGTACACACAAGTAACCTGATTACACATATGTACACTATTTAAATTAAAGGCTGCTACCATATCACACCACTTGGACACACCTGGTACACTATTTTCCCTATTTCCTGATATTATATCAATGTTCACTCACTCACTCTATGACACACACACACTCTCTCTATTAGAAAACTGAGAACATGGTGGTTCCTGTCACACACTTGTTTTCAAATACATGTACACTCTCACACATATGTATTAGATGGTCTAAATATCGGGTTCAAGATTAGCTAGGGGTTTCATGGTTTCGAATTGCTTAAGCTGATAGCTGTCATGTGTCACTGTTTTGGTTGATTGGTTAATTGTAATGATATTTATCAATATACATCTGAGATTAGATATTTAGATATTGTATGCATATAGTTACATATATATGTGTATATGTATGTGGAGTTCATGTGAATTGTGTGTTAGGTATGGGGGTTGGTAGCAGAACATTAGTTTTTGGGTTGGCTCGAGTTGGCTTGGCATTTGGCCTGACATTTGGTAGTGTGGGTGTCCAGTCCTCACTAGCAGCAGGGGTCACTCCTGCAGACCCATGCAGTATTAGCTAGGCTTGGGTCTAGCCTCATTGGCCATTTCATAGAGCATAGTGTTAGAGGAAATATGGGGTTCCAGTTTGTGGTATCCTGTGGTCAGGAAGTAGGGGAATCCATGACAGCAAATAATAGGAGTTAGTGTACAGTATAGTGAATTGTTTAGGACTGATACATGGTATCAGTCGGGTTGGTTGGTGTTAGCATTAGAGTGTCAAGGTAGGTTAGTGAGTGAGGGATATGTGAGTGTAACAGTGAATGTGAAGATAGAGCAATGTTAGATTGTTAGTGAGTTTAGAAGAGTGTTAGAGTATTACTGTTAGCATGTTAGAATTTGTTAGTATAGGATATTGTCCATATAGGATATATCTATATATATTGTGTAGGATATATTTATATGTATATATTATATTAGAGTATGGTTTACCTAATAACTAGATGGTGTATTTTTCCCTATTAGCTAAGGTATAGAGCTAGCCTATAGAGTAAGGTAATGCATGGTTTACCTAAAAGCCTAGGATAGATTGGTATACCCTATATACTTATGTATAAACTAGTATAGGGTAATATTAGGCATATAAATATCTAGGTTAGGGTATTTTAGGTAGTTACGACTTGATATAGGTTAGCTTGACCTAGAATTGACTAAGGTTTGACCAGAGTTGACTGGAGTTGACCAAAAGTCAACATTGAGTCTAGATGTGACCAATTGACCTAGTTTGACTAGAGTGTTGACTTGGGTTGACCCAGAGTTGAACAAGTTTCACTTGGACCTAGTTTGACCTAGACAGTTGACCAGGTTTGACTTAGAGTTGACTTTGACCTAGTTTGACCTAGAAATTATATAGTTTGTATTGTAGCTTTTATTTTTCTTATATTGAGCATGTCATAACCCATATTACTCTATTTAGGACATTGTGACTCTGGTGCAGGCATCTGATATTACACTACTCTTCTCAGAGTAGCAGGCGAGTACAGTCTATGATAGTTCTCTCATTTATTTGTCAATTACTGTACTTCAGTTCTAGTTAGCTGTATGTGATTCTCTGTTACAACATGTATGAATATTTCTGGATTCATGTATACGACACACATTTATTGTCTGGCTTCTATTACTGGAATACCTACTGGAATCATCCTGGAATCATTTACTGGTATCATCATATTCTGGCTGGACTCATCTTGAATCATTGTGTCGAATTTCTGGATTCACTTGCTGGGAGGGGAAATACTAGAGTAAGACATGTAGACATACCCCAATTCTGGAATCACTCCTATGCTGGAATCAAATTGGAATGATAGCCATCTCACACCCGGCCAGGTGTGTGATGTGCCGGATTACCTATAGCCGTTTACATGTCAATCTCGGTATTTTAAGACACACTGCTAGAGTATAGGCTGGACTCACCCTGGAATCATTGATCACTATGATTGGGATCGTCCTGTACCAGATTCATCGTGTATTAGATTCGTCTCGTACTGGACTTACATTGGAGTTACACTTGTCTTACATTTACTGTCTGGACTTATACCATATTAACCTGGTTCAGCTAGTTCTATTTTTACAGTCTTTATTGCCATGATTCTTCTC
The DNA here is from genome assembly GCA_029216955.1 of Iris pallida. Taxonomy (NCBI): domain Eukaryota; kingdom Viridiplantae; phylum Streptophyta; class Magnoliopsida; order Asparagales; family Iridaceae; genus Iris; species Iris pallida. The sequence continues at coordinate 6,490,315 of JANAVB010041618.1, read as the reverse complement.
TTGTTTAGTTACTTACTTTTCTTGTACTTTATCTGTCTTTCTTACCATCACCTGAATATAAACTGCCATGTTCATCAATACAACTGTCTATAACTGTTTTATAGTTCTCTGTCATTTACTTGAGTTTTCTAGATGAGATTGTGCTCGTTCCTGTCCTGACTGGACCTGTTGAAATTTTACAGATGATTGCCCTGAGGACACGTGCCCTACATATTACTGACCAGGAGATGGCTTAGCTACCTATGGCCCCGACACTCAGGAGTGATCGGGAGATTAGCTAGATGCCTTGATTTAGTCTTCATGTTTTAGAACTTGAGTTGTAAATAAATTGAGATATGATGTTTTGAGATTGTTGGAGATTATGTTATTTTAGTAGTTAGTTTTATTTCTGTTATTTAGTCTTAGTTATGATCTTCTGTGCCATCATATCGTGCTTAGACTGTGATTGAGATTACATTATATCTATACTTGTCCTCCGTTCGGAGTTGATATTTTGACAAGTACATTATATAATTGCATGATTAGTTGGTTAGATAGTGACCTAGAACAGCGTTCTACCGCCGACACTGCGGCGTAGGATGGACGTTGTTACGCGCACGTACCCTCACAGTGGGTGCGGGTCGTGACAGAAGGAAAGGAGTGGAAATTTTCCTCGAACGGAGCTGCCTCATCACTATCTAATGGGATGGTTGATATTGCACCATCCCAATGTAATGAGCCCTGGCACGGAGGAGGGACATGTTGTCGGTGATGTTTTTTTTGTCACTACTATAGAAGGAGGTGGCTGCACACCGGTATCCCTATTTGTAGAAAGATCTTGTCCCATCTTCAAGGGTGGGACATCTCTAACGTTGGCCTAGTCTTTCTGGGCTTTGAAGCAGATGAAGAGTTAGAGGTTCAGGCATGGATTCTATTTCACTGCCAGTATGGGGTTTTTGCTGGTTGTAAAGCATTCGACCCTCATATTTGGTATATCGAAACATGAATCATTGCTTCCTGGAGCCGTATCTACCAAGCCATTTTGCCTGCCAATTTGGCTACACTCAGCAGATATTGAGAAACCAAAGTACTTGCTTAGGGTTTGTTGGGAGTTTGTTGGAAGGAGCCCGTAGTTGGCAGTACTATAATGTTAGGTACACGGGAGTGCAGTTCACGACACCCCTTCAGGATTCCGACCTCACATTTTGTTTTCTGCCGTCAAGCTATATTTTTTGATGAACACGATATCTCCTGGCTATGATAGCGAGACCAATTTCATAGCCGGGACTCAGTTAGAGGCGTCTGAGACCATGCTTGTGAAAGCTCCAGCGTATCGCCCGCTAGAAGCTACGGTTCCGGTGGTAGCCTCGGTAGCGAGCGGAGGGCTTGTAGAAGGAATTTGTGGCTACCTAATTGAAGAGGCACGCTTCGATACATACAGGTCCCGCTGTGCCCAAGAAGTCCAAGAAAACGTTGGCGACTAAGTCAAAGGTTACCATGGCTTTGCCTATAGGGTGACCAACAGAGTCCGTCCCCGTGACGACAAGTCAGCTTTTTAAGAGGGCGATATGATCTTTCTTTTCATGTATAATTACTTTCTTTTTGTTTGCAGGAAGTAACGAAGAAGAAATCTTGGTCTTCAAAGTGAGGTCCATACAGGCCTTTTGAGAAGAGGTTGCCAGCTCTTTTGAAGAGCACATTCCCCCTATTGTGCAGTCTCCTATAGAGGAGGTCCAAAATGACATCGTCCAAGTGGATGTTTCGATCACCTTTGACTATACTGGAGATGATTTCGATGACGTGGTAGCAGTTGAAAACATTGAACATCCCCTATTGACCATTTGGGGAGATCAAACAGGGCCTTCGCAGGCAGTGGAGCAGCCAGCCGTGGACACGAGTGAGAAGATCACTGCTGAGGCCCCGGAGGAAGCGATGGCACAAGATCCTCCAAAAGAAGAATTTGATTGGAATCCATCTTCCTCGGAAGACATCCTAGATGACGCTATTGAGGATATAGACGGGAATCCTACAATGAACGAAGAGAACCAGGCCGGGATGATTGTGGCCGATCTCTCCTCTGAGCCTGATAGGGAGGACCCGATTTCGCAACTGTGTCCTCCACCTGTTCGTGTGGTGGAAGTTGAGGCCACTCTGTTGCCGAGCCCTACTTCTGTCCCAACGAAAAGTGGTATGGAAGAAGTCTTTCCACTTCCAAGTTCTACACATGCTTCCTTATTAGAAGACGGAGTAGAGGAACCTGCCCCGACAGTAGGTATTATTCATGAGCCTACTTCAGTAGGCCCTGATGTTGGTAAACCCTCCGTGGTAGATCTTGATAAGGGTAAGGGCCCTATGGTGCAAGAACCTCCCTCCGTCCAATCCGCTTGGGGGACCATGATGGGTCCTTCGAAAGATTTGGCTGTCATGGTTTCTTGTCGTGGATCCTTCGAGGGATTTGGAGGTCGTAGGTTCGACGAGTGAGGTGAGGGTTGTTCTGTCAAGCCAAGATGTTGTGATGTCTATATGTTTGGCTATCCTTCCTGCTCACATGTGGATTATGGCGGCGCCCCCTATGACGCCTCAAGTATTAGCCGATACAAATGAATAGGTACATTATCGAGGCTGTGTATAAGATACTAAGGAGGGGGGTATCCACTATACTGGAGAAAGATGAAAGTTTTACGAAAGCCTAGGCAATGGCGATCCCGCATATTGGATTGATCCGATCTCATGGTCGAGACTCTGGAGGCTTCTATTAAGGAGCTCGACCGTCATCTTACTAAACTCCAGAATATCCAACGGAATGATCTTTCCTCTTTCATAGAAGAAAAGCGTACGAAATTAGCGACTAAGGTTGAGTCAGCCTATTGGACACCATGGTCATCGGGAAAAAAGAACTGGACGATGTTGGAGCCAAGGAGAAAAGGTTAACTTCAGCTATGGAAAAGAAGGCTAGTCCACAGGAGTCCTTTGATGCCAGTATGGTGGAGGTCGATGCTAAAATTTGCCTATTTCAGGAGCAGCGGTCTCAACTACTGGTGGATTCTGAACGAGTGCAGGCCAAACACATCATGCTTAAGGAGGAAGCAACAAAGTTTACTCAACATGTGGCCTTCTTGGTCCACCAGAAGAAGGAGTTGGATGAAAAATGTGCAGCTAATATAACCTTCGAGGACAAGGAAGCGATGCATCGTAAAGCTGAACATCGGGTCCGTCATTGTAGTTTGTTTGTTTTGCAATGTAGTTGTCACGCCCCAGTACCGAAATACGGAGACGGACTAGGCCAGCTACTCCATATGAGGTACGTAACGTCATACGGCGATCGTGGCTGTCGAGAGACTAGGGGGTACATGCTACAAGCGAGTCTCCTATGGTCCCACAGAGTTCTATGTCTCAATCAATCAAATCACATCAGCAAATAAATGAACATTAAAGATAAAGCAGTAAGGCGTCCCCGACGCTCCATCAAAATGATCATGAGAGACTAGCTTTATAACATAGCTATCTCAGAGAGTCATGAGCACAAAATTATACACAGCTGCAGTCTGTTTAGTTACAATTATGTACTGACACAAAATATCAAGTAATCCGGCTAACAGGTGCCGGTGGCTAAACGCCGCAAAAGTATAAGCAGGAGTGGTGGAGAAGAAACCCACTCGAGTCCCCGACCAGCCATGCTCCTAGTATGCACCATGGATGTCCGGAAGAAGGATCGCGTCCTCTGGCTCTGCTACGAGGTCTGGCCAAACAAAACCAGCGGAGTCAGCCCCGAATAGCAAGTACCGCCAAAGGGGCACAAGAGTTAAGATAAAACCCAGTTATAATGATAAGGATAAAGCTTATGCTGCGGCTATAGGGTAGCGCTACATCGTCGGACCCATCTGGCACCCTTACAACCAAACAAGGACAAAAGGTGCCACATGGAGCCGGGACGCGTCGCACTCTAGGACCTTCACATAAGTTTACAGATATAAGTGAGAAGAACTCCTGGTCGTGACTTTGGTCGACAGACCATCGCAGCACGATAACCAACCCAACAATCAAACAAGAACATGGGTTGGATCACGTACCGCGGTGGGCCATGTTCCTTAGTCATTCACAGGAGTAACACATCACAATCAATTAAGGCTTCCGTTCGTAACTTCGGTCCGCAGCCTGTCATAGTACGATAACCAACCCAACAATCAAACAAGAACATGGGTTGGATCACGCGCCATAACAGTCCGCTTTCCTCAGTTACTCGCGGAAGGTAAAAGAAAAATACAAGCAAGTCATTTTCACGGCCAGTCAAGTCTACGAATTTCTAGTATGGCGAGGTTATCCTCGCATTAAATTATCAGAGTCCTCAGATCGTATCTTTCCACCAAGGCTAGCCAACCCAGGGGTCCGCGTAGACAGGTATGATTGAGCTCAGGTCCCTCGCAAGGCCACCTTGCCAAAACATATAATATATATAACAGGAATGAATCGGATACAGTCATCCACTCGTTGCAGATGACACAGTATCCGTGGAGACCAGCCGGCGCGTCAAGACAATATCTCAAGGCGGCTGGTGTAACACGATCTCGGGATTCTGCCCTCCCCATGCATCTAGTATATTTAGTTGCCTAGTTTAACCCTAGGTGAAATCTTGGACTCACATGCTGTGGCCTGCATGATTATCCTCCTAAAGTCGTACTTTGGTACGAGTACCCCAAAGAGGATCCATGTCAATTAGTATGTCAACATGTTCTACCCTCCTTAGTGTAATGTATCAATGCAAATATGCCACGTGGAGTTACGAGTCATTTGTCGAGCATGAACAAGAACCGGGACATTCAGGTACATGTATCAGGAAGGAACACTTTGTTCTCCGGGGTCACATTAGTGCTCAAGTCATGCTCGGGACAAAAGGCGTAAGGATATATAGCATACACAAACATTCACCTATATATACAAGAAAATATAATATATAAGATCCCAGGTCAGAATGCGCATGGTCAAATGCGCAGAAGTCAAAACGCGCAGGGTTAGACTGCGCAGGGGTCAAACGCGCAGAGTTAGGTTGCGCAGGCATTAGACTGCGCAGCGGTTAGATGGCGCAGGAGGTGGATTGCGCCAGAGTCGGGTTGCGCATGGATCAGACTGCGCAGGGTTAGACTGCGCAGGATCAGATCGCGCAGGGTCAGGTTGCGCAGGGAATGGATTGCGCTAAAGTCAAGCGCGCTGGGTTAGATTGCGCAGGGATTAGACTGCGCAGGATCGGATGGCGCTGGAGCTAAGGAGCGCCAGCGCAGTTCAGCTCAGCGCAATGCGCTGGCCGAAGGGTTGCGCAATTCGTCAAAAGACGAGCTGCGCAGTTCAACTTGCGCTAAAGAGCGCAGGCTGAAGGGTCTTCTCTTCCAGGCCGAGAGCCTCCTCAAGAACACCAAAAACTTCCAATTTCCTTAACTTGACCAAATCAAAACCAAATCTAGATTTTCAAAGTTCTAACTTGAGTGAAATTGAGTTCTCTTCCACATGGAAGCATCAAAACCCATAAAATCCTAACGAAAATAGATCAAAACCATATAAATCCGAAAATGGAGAAAACTTAGATCTACAAAAATCAAAGCTTCAAAATGGAAATTTTCAAGTTCTAAACTAGTATAGATTGAGGAGAAGAACATATTTTGACAAATAATTTTGTAAGAAATCATTAACAAAATATAAATCCATCTCTTGAGCAAGTTGACACTTGCCTTGGTTGGTGGAGGAAATAAATGAGAGGAATAATGAGATGAGAGAGAGAAGGAATGGGGTTTTATATAAAAGCCTAAACCAAGTTGGTTCATGATGACCCAACGGGTTCAAGTGAACCGAGAACATGTCACCCAATTAGAGCCAAAACTGCAAACTAAAATCACAGAAAATTAATTACGAAATATTATTTTGTCAAATAATTTGGGATATACATGATGAAATACAACAAAATAAATATCGTATAAATATACGTAATTACAAATAAGTAGTATACGTGCTAAAAATACGTATACCAGAATCAGGGAGTGACATCTCTACCCTTCTTAGAAAAATTCCGTCCTCGGAATTTCCAGCCAAGACGGGATTGAAAGATCAGGACAAGCAAGGCACAATCATATGCAAGTTAGCTAACAAGCAGTTATTATCTACATCACAAAAGTATAATACAAGCAGGTGCAGTGAATGTGGGATCGTGTCATTATGGCATAAAGATATACCTCACAAACTAAACAAATGCGGATACCGAGATCGGATCTCGTCCTCGCGCTTCCAAGTTGATTCTCCCGGAGAGTGATGGTTCCAAGCAACACGGACAAGGCTGATCGTCCGATTCTTGAGTACCTTCTCTCGCCGGTCTAAAATAGATACGGGTTGTTCCTCGTAAGTTAAGTCGGTACCAACGACTAACTCTGAATAATCGAGGACATGACTCGGATCCGGGACGTACCCACGTAACTGGGACACATGAAACACATCATGTATGCCAGTTAACGAAGGCGGAAGGGCAAGTCGATAAGCCACATCGCCTACCCGAGCGAGAATCTTGAAAGGACCAACGTATCTTGGACTAAGCTTTCCTCGGGTTCCAAATCTGATGATACCCCGAGTAGGCGAAATCCGCAGAAACACTTGGTCGCCAACTCTGAACTCTAAAGGCCTACGATGCTGATCTGCCCAATGACGGTGTCGGTCCTGTGCAACTCGAAGGCGCTCTCTGACCAACTTAACTATCTCCACAGTCTGCGTGATCATCTCTGGCCCCAACAACTTTCGCTCTCCGACGTCGTCCCATGCCAAAGGGGACCTGCACTTCCTTCCGTACAATGCTTCGAACGGGGCCATCTGAATGCTAGCCTGATAGCTGTTATTATAGGAGAACTCCACTAGATGAAGGTGATCCTCCCAAGATCCGCCAAAATCCAAGGTGCACGCCCGTAGCATATCTTCTAACGTCTGAATGGTTCTTTCTGATTGCCCGTCAGTTTGTGGATGATAAGCAGTACTGAATCTTAACTTGGTTTCCAAACTTTGGTGCAAGCTCTGCCAAAAATGGGAAGTAAACCGCGTATCCCGATCTGATACTATACTAACTGGAATACCGTGCTGCCTTACTATCTGCTTCAGGTACATTTCTGCTAACTGCTCAGTAGTTTGTCCAACTCGGAAGGGAAGGAAATGAGCGACCTTCGTGAGTCGATCTTCTATTACCCAGACTGCATTCTTACCAGTCGGGGATCTAGGTAAACCGGTCACAAAATCCATCGTGATGTGCTCCCATTTCCATTCTGGGATAGGAAGCGGCTGTAGCAATCCTGCTGGTCTCTGCTGCTCGGCTTTCACCTGCTGACATACCAGACACTTGGATACAAATCTCGCTATCTCTCTTTTCATGCCATTCCACCAAAAGAACTGCCTAATATCTCGATACATCTTCGTCCCTCCAGGATGAATGGAGTAAATAGAACTATGAGCTTCGGACATAACTTCTTGCCGAAGGTCTCCACTCGGTACACAGAGTCTGTTTCCAAACCTGAGCGTACCATCTTCGTGAATCACTAACTCCTTCCTACGGCCTGATTCATACTCCGATCGCAACTTCTGAATCTGTGGATCTCCTGCTTGTGCTGCCCTTATCCTCTCTACTAAGGTAGACTGAATCTGAATACTGGTCATTATTCCCATATCCCCTGGCAAAACTACTTCGATTCCCATACTCTGGAGGTCTTCTAAAATATGCTTCTGCGAGGTCAAGATAAAGGCACTGTTTCTCCTACTCAGTGCATCTGCAACGATATTCGCCTTGCCTGGATGATACTGAAGATCTAAGTCAAAATCCTTCAGTAGTTCTAACCATCTTCTTTGCCTCATGTTCAAATCTCGCTGCGTGAATACATATTTCAAACTCTTATGATCAGTATAGATCTCTACCCGATCTCCGTATAAATAATGCCTCCACAACTTGAGTGAAAACACCACAGCTGCTAACTCTAAATCATGAGTCGGGTAATTCTTCTCATGGTCTCGAAGCTGTCGAGACGCATATGCTATCACCTTTCCATGCTGCATCAATACACACCCAAGACCCTTTCCAGATGCATCACAATACACTGTAAAGCCTCCCGATCCTGCTGGAAGCGTCAAGATCGGGGCCGAGATTAATCTCTTCTTCAATTCTTCAAATGATGCCTAACAGCTAGCTGACCAAACAAACTCTACGTCCTTGTGCGTCAAACGCGTTAAGGGCGCAGAGATCTTGGCAAAGTCCGCCACGAACCGTCTGTAGTAACCAGCTAGTCCTAAGAAACTTCGCACTTCTGCAACCGTTCTCGGGACTGGCCAATGCTCTACGGCCTCAATCTTCTTCGGATCCACTGACACTCCTGTCCCAGAAATTACATGCCCCAGGAACGAAATGTGATCTAACCAGAATTCACACTTGTCGAGCTTCGCATAAAGTTGATGCTCCCTCAATGTCTGCAAGACAGTCCTAAGATGTTTCTCATGCTCCTCTTCACTGCTGGAATAGACAAGAATGTCATCTATGAACACTACCACAAATTTATCCAAATATGAAAGAAAGATGCGGTTCATCAAATCCATAAATACTGCAGGGGCATTGGTTAGTCCAAAGGGCATTACTAAAAACTCATAATGCCCGTATCTTGATCTGAATGCCGTCTTCTGAATATCTTGCTCTCGGACTCTCACCTGATAGTATCCCGAACGAAGATCGATCTTGGAAAAGATGCGGGCCTTGCTCAATTGATCAAACAGGTCATCAATCCTCGGTAGCGGGTACTTATTCTTCACTGTTACTGCATTCAGCTTGCGGTAGTCGATGCACATCCTCGTCGACCCATCCTTCTTGGGAACTAGAATCACTGGCGCGGCCCAGGGCGATTTACTGTCTCGGATGAATCCCTTAGACTTCAACTCTTCTTCATGTTGGTACAACTTATCCTGTTCTGACGGCGACATTCTGTAAACTCTGTCTGCAATAGGCCTCGTTCCAGGGTTCAACTCAATGCTAAATTCTACCTCTCTGACTGGGGGCATCCCTGGAAGCTCATCAGGGAATACATCAAGAAAACCTTCGACCACTCTCGGAATCTGTCTTGACTCTGACACTGCTGCGGAGATGACGCCTTCAGTCTGATTCTTCAAGGTTCGAGTAAAGATGAACTGCTCCATCCCAGGAATGCTGAATATAACCCTACCTCCTCTACAATCAATGGTCGTATGACTGTCTCTCAACCAGTCCATGCCAAGAACAACATCAAAATTCCCCATAGGGAATTCAATTAATGATGCGGGCAATAAATGCCCACACACCTCTACCGGACGTGAAAAGCGCACTCTGCTCACTTCTACGAGCCCATTGCCGGTGAGTATATCCATCCTCTCCGGCAATGCCTCAAACACTAGTCCAATCCGTGTAGCATATTGTGCAGAGATGAATGAATGAGTAGCGCCTGAATCAAATAATGCTACAGCAGGAAATGAGGTGACGAGAATTTTACCTGCCACCACGTCACTAGACGCTAGAGCCTCTCCCAAGGTTAATGTGAGAGCCTGGCCCCGCGGAGCCCCTTGTTGCGGCCTTCCTCGACCATGTTGTTGCTGCCTCCGAGGGCCTTCGGCTTCCTGTGCCTGGCGGAACATCTGAGCCTGCGTTGGTAGACGCTGGGCTAGGGGCCTTACTGCTAATACTGGCCCTCCACTCGGGGTTGCCCCTGGAGCTGGCAACGCTGGAAACTGCTGAGCTGGCCCTCCTGGCCTCTGCATCATAGGACAAGTCGAAATACGGTGGTCTGGACTACCACACCTCAAGCACAAGCCATTCGCTGACCGACACACCTCCCTAGTGTGTCCTCCCTTACCACAGAAGGTACAACCCTGGGGCGCCCTCTGACGCTGCTGCTGATTCCTCGGCTGCTGCTGCCGAACTGGCGCTGTGATAGTTGACGCGGCCGTCCTCTGCGGCGCTCCTGTATCATGAATACGAACACCGGGTGCTGGTGCTGATGTTCGCTGCATGGCTCCTCCTCCAACCTGGGAATGAGATCTCTTCTGACCTCCTGTCCTCGATGCCAACCTCTGCTGGGTGAGCTCGTGCCTCCGAGCTGCTGTCAAGACAGCGTCAAACGTCTGGTAGTCGTGCCCTTCCACAAGCTGCAATAATTCCAAATGAAGTCCCTGCTGGAATCTCATAACTTTCTCTGGCTCCGTCGCCACCATTGATGGTGCGAAACGGCACAATCTGTAGAACTCGGCTGCATACCCATCTACGGTCTTGCCTGCTTGCTTGAGATTGATGAACTTCTGCTGGAGCTCATATCGAGCTACTACGCCAAAATACTTGGCCTTGAATCTGTCACTAAAGGTGGTCCAACGAACAGGGCGTCTTATACCAACTTCTTCTGATGCCCACCAGTCGCGGGCAAGATCCTGAAGTACCAGTTTGACCTGATCAACCTTCTCATCGTCTGGAACCTTGGCTGCCACAAGAATGGCTTCGATGTCTTGAATCCATGCATCCGCAGTGATGGCATCCTCCGTGCCATCAAAATACCTCGGGTTCAAGCGACGGAACCTTCCTGAGGCTCCCGAGTCAACCCCGGCACTCCTCTCAAGAGCTAACTGAATCCCTTGGTTCAGCAACACGTTCTGCTCCTGCTGCCGAGTCTGTTGCTGTTGGATAGTGACAAGAAACCCCCGGATGATCTCCAGGAGTGCTACGGCGTCTGGTACTGCCGTCGCTACTGGTGCTGCAGGAGTTTCAATAACCTGCGGCTGCACTGCCTCTGGTTCTATTTCTGTTCGTGCCTGCACTGGAGAAGGTTCTCTCCCCTGTTGCTGCCCAGTCGAGCCATGCTCTTGCTGCTCTTCCTCATGGGCCTCGCCCGCTACTGAGAATGAAGCACCCCTATAGAGAAGAATATAAGATTATCAAGTCCGGACGAGGAAGATTTCGAGGATGCAAGTCAGGTTACAGATCAAGGCAAGGACAGAGAATTCGAAACAGAATTTCAAGGGGAACAAGTTTTGATTGAGACTCCTAATAAATCGCAATACCCCACAAGTCTGAAAAAAAATAGACCTGCATGGGCCACCACTAAAACCTTGTCACGCCCCAGTACCGAAATACGGAGACGGACTAGGCCAGCTACTCCATATGAGGTACGTAACGTCATACGGCGATCGTGGCTGTCGAAAGACTAGGGGGTACATGCTACAAGCGAGTCTCCTATGGTCCCACAGAGTTCTATGTCTCAATCAATCAAATCACATCAGCAAATAAATGAACATTAAAGATAAAGCAGTAAGGCGTCCCCGACGCTCCATCAAAATGATCATGAGAGACTAGCTTTATAACATAGCTATCTCAGAGAGTCATGAGCACAAAATTATACACAGCTGCAGTCTGTTTAGTTACAATTATGTACTGACACAAAATATCAAGTAATTCGGCTAACAGGTGCCGGTGGCTAAACGCCGCAAAAGTATAAGCAGGGGTGGTGGAGAAGAAACCCACTCGAGTCCCCGACCAGCCATGCTCCTAGTATGCACCATGGATGTCCGGAAGAAGGATCGCGTCCTCTGGCTCTGCTACGAGGTCTGGCCAAACAAAACCAGCGGGGTCAGCCCCGAATAGCAAGTACCGCCAAAGGGGCACAAGAGTTAAGATAAAACCCAGTTATAATGATAAGGATAAAGCTTATGCTGCGGCTATAGGGTAGCGCTACATCGTCGGACCCATCTGGCACCCTTACAACCAAACAAGGACAAAAGGTGCCACATGGAGCCGGGACGCGTCGCACTATAGGACCTTCACATAAGTTTACAGATATAAGTGAGAAGATCTCCTGGTCGTGACTTCGGTCGACAGACCATCGCAGCACGATAACCAACCAACAATCAAACAAGAACATGGGTTGGATCACGTACCGCGGTGGGCCATGTTCCTTAGTCATTCACAGGAGTAACACATCACAATCAATTAAGGCTTCCGTTCGTAACTTCGGTCCGCAGCCTGTCATAGTACGATAACCAACCCAACAATCAAACAAGAACATGGGTTGGATCACGCGCCATAACAGTCCGCTTTCCTCAGTTACTCGCGGAAGGTAAAAGAAAAATACAAGCAAGTCATTTTCACGGCCAGTCAAGTCTACGAATTTCTAGTATGGCGAGGTTATCCTCGCATTAAATTATCAGAGTCCTCAGATCGTATCTTTCCACCAAGGCTAGCCAACCTAGGGGTCCGCGTAGACAGGTATGATTGAGCTCAGGTCCCTCGCAAGGCCACCTTGCCAAAACATATAATATATATAACAGGAATGAATCGGATACAGTCATCCACTCGTTGCAGATGACACAGTATCCGTGGAGACCAGCCGGCGCGTCAAGACAATATCTCAAGGCGGCTGGTGTAACACGATCTCGGGATTCTGCCCTCCCCATGCATCTAGTATATTTAGTTGCCTAGTTTAACCCTAGGTGAAATCTTGGACTCACATGCTGTGGCCTGCATGATTATCCTCCTAAAGTCGTACTTTGGTACGAGTACCCCAAAGAGGATCCATGTCAATTAGTATGTCAACATGTTCTACCCTCCTTAGTGTAATGCATCAATACAAATACGCCACGTGGAGTTACGAGTCATTTGTCGAGCATGAACAAGAACCGGGACATTCAGGTACATGTATCAGGAAGGAACACTTTGTTCTCCGGGGTCACATTAGTGCTCAAGTCATGCTCGGGACAAAAGGCGTAAGGATATAGCATACACAAACATTCACCTATATATATACAAGAAAATATAATATATAAGATCCCAGGTCAGAATGCGCATGGTCAAATGCGCAGAAGTCAAAACGCGCAGGGTTAGACTGCGCAGGGGTCAAACGCGCAGAGTTAGGTTGCGCAGGCATTAGACTGCGCAGCGGTTAGATGGCGCAGGAGGTGGATTGCGCCAGAGTCGGGTTGCGCATGGATCAGACTGCGCAGGGTTAGACTGCGCAGGATCAGATCGCGCAGGGTCAGGTTGCGCAGGGAATGGATTGCGCTGAAGTCAAGCGCGCTGGGTTAGATTGCGCAGGGATTAGACTGCGCAGGATCGGATGGCGCTGGAGCTAAGGAGCGCCAGCGCAGTTCAGCTCAGCGCAATGCGCTGGCTGAAGGGTTGCGCAATTCGTCAAAAGACGAGCTGCGCAGTTCAACTTGCGCTAAAGAGCGCAGGCTGAAGGGTCTTCTCTTCCAGGCCGAGAGCCTCCTCAAGAACACCAAAAACTTCCAATTTCCTTAACTTGACCAAATCAAAACCAAATCTAGATTTTCAAAGTTCTAACTTGAGTGAAATTGAATTCTCTTCCACATGGAAGCATAAAAACCCATAAAATCCTAACAAAAATAGATCAAAACCATATAAATCCGAAAATGGAGAAAACTTAGATCTACAAAAATCAAAGCTTCAAAATGGAAATTTTCAAGTTCTAAACTAGTATAGATTGAGGAGAAGAACATATTTTGACAAATAATTTTGTAAGAAATCATTAACAAAATATAAATCCATCTCTTGAGCAAGTTGACACTTGCCTTGGTTGGTGGAGGAAATAAATGAGAGGAATAATGAGATGAGAGAGAGAAGGAATGGGGTTTTATATAAAAGCCTAAACCAAGTTGGTTCATGATGACCCAACGGGTTCAAGTGAACCGAGAACATGTCACCCAATTAGAGCCAAAATTGCAAACTAAAATCACAGAAAATTAATTACGAAATATTATTTTGTCAAATAATTTGGGATATACATGATGAAATACAACAAAATAAATATCATATAAATATACGTAATTACAAATAAGCAGTATACGTGCTAAAAATACGTATACCAGAATCAGGGAGTGACAGTAGTCCTTTTTTCTTTTTGATAAAAAAATTAAGAACTTTTGTTGGCTCATTTGTCATGAACTTGTGGTTTTTTTTACTTTTTTGGACTTAGCATCTTTGGCAAACCTTGGGTTTTAGGTACAGATAATAAGTTGAGATAAGAAACTGACATGTTTACTCAGAGGTAATGTAGACATGGTAAACATGGGGCTAGCGGTAGAGTTTTCTTACTCAAAGCTGATATGGACGTGGTAAGAACGGACTCTGTAGAGGTACAAAGAATAACTCAGAGTGTATGGACGTGGATGTTTTACAGGCAAGGTGTAACAACACGGGGGTTGTTACATGGGGTGTTTACTCAAAGGTAAGGTGGACATGGTAAACACTGATTTTAGCTTAATCTTGCTGAGAATGATGTTTAAGCTTTGCAGGGACAAAGGAAAATAGCTCAGAGGTGATATGGACATGGATGTTTTCTACTGGAAATTGATAAAAGAATGTCCCAAAACAGCTGGGTCCTAGGGACATATCATGATAAGGGGTTTGAATGTAGTGGTAAAATTCATAGATTCTTCTTGTTGGGGAGATAGAAGTACATGTTGAGGAGCTTCAAGCATAATACTTATTTTAGGAACTTGTCGTTGATTGGCATCATAAACAAGTCCTCGTTAGGTTTAGTGAGTCTTTAGGCGCCATTAGAATATACCGTCTCAATGATGAAAGGACCTTCCTACTTGGGTTCGAACTTCCGTGGTGTCTTGTGAGTCATCATCGTTGGCCTTCTAATAGATAGGACGAGGTCCCCACCTGGAAAATAATTTGTTTGACCTTTTTATTGAAATCCTTTGAAATACGAGCCTGATTGAGTTCGATGTGTTGTTGAGCCAAGATGCAATTTATGTCCAGCGCCTCCAATTCTTGTAACTGACAGCATTGATTGTCCTCCTCTGTCAGCTGGTTCGTAATGGCCACTCATAGTGAGGGGATTTGGATTTCAAGAGGCAGCACTACTTCACTCCCGAAGACTAGAGGGAACGGTGTGTTACACGTTGGAGTCCGTAACATTGTACGGTAAGCCCAAAGGCATTCGCCTAGCTTCTCGTCCCAGTCGTATTTATTGGCTAACACGACTTTCTTGAGAATTTTAACGATTATTTTGTTGAAAGCTTTAGCCAACTCGTTTGCTGCCAGATTGTAAGCGGTCGATGTCACGTTCTGGATACGATTCTTGTCACAGAATCTGCTGAACGCATGGCTTATAAATTGGGGACCGTTGTTATGGATGATCCTTCGGTGTACCCGAAACGGTAGTTGACGTGATGTTTGATCATGCTGATCACCTTCGAGCTTTTTACTTCTAATAGAGGTATAGCCTCTGCCTACTTAGAGAAGTAGTCACAGATTGCTAAAATAAAATAATGTCCTCTGGATGACAGAGTGGTAATTGGTCCAACTATGTCCATACACATGCTCCTCTATTAAGAGACGGAGTAGAGGAACCTGCCCCGACAGTAGGTTTTATTTATGAGCCGACTTCAGTAGGCCCTAATGTTGGTAAACCCTCCATGGTAGATCTTGATAAGGGTAAGGGCCGTATTGTGGAAGAACCTCCCTCCGTCCAATACTCTTAGGGGACCATGATGGGTCCTTCGAGAGATTTGGCTGTCGTGGTTTCTGGTGTTGACACTGTTGTCAGTCAGATGGAGCCTACTAATGTTGAGGTTCTCGTGTCGAAGTCTTCTCAGGAAGACCCGAATCCTGAAGCTTTAAAGGTCGTAGGTTCGACGAGTGTGGTGATGGTTGTTCTGTCGAGCCAAGATGTTATGATGTCTATAAGTTTAGCTATCCCTTCTGCTCATATGTGAATTATAATGGCGCCCCCTATGATGCCTCAAGTATTAGCCGATGCAGACAAATATATAAGGTATATTATCGAGGCTGTGTACAAGATACTAAGGAGGGGGTATCCAATATACTGGAGAAAGATAGAAGTTTTACGAAAGCTTAGGCAATGGCGATCCTGCTTATTGGATTGATCCGATCTCACCAGGGTCATGACCATATGGTTGAGACTCTGGAGGCTTCTATTATGGAGCTCGACCGTCATCCTACTAAACTCTAGAACATCCAGCGGAATGATCTTTCCTCTTTCATAGAAGAAGAGCGTGCGAAATTAGCGACTAAGGTTGAGTCAGCCTATTGGATACCATGGTCATCTGAGAAAAAGAACTGGCCATGTTGAAGCCAAGGACAAAAGGTTAACTTTAGCTGTAGAAAAGAAGACTAGTCTACAAGAGTCCTTTGATGCCAGTATGGTGGTGGTTGATGCAAAAATTTGCCTACTTCAGGAGTAGCAGGCTTAACTCCTGGAGGATTCTGAACCAGCGCAGGCCAAACACATCATGCTTAAGGAAGAAGCAACAAAGTTTACTCATCATATGGCCTTCTTGTTCCACCAGAAGAAGGAGTCGGATGACAAACGTACAACTAATATCACCTCCGAGGACAAGGAAGCAATGCGTCGTAAAGCTGAACATCGGGTCTGCCGTTGTAGTTTGTTTGTTTTGCAATGTAGTCCTTTTTTTCTTTTTGATTAAAAAATAAAGAACTTTTGTTGGCTTATTTGTCTTGAACTTGTGGTTTTTGTACTTTTTTGGACTTAGCATCTTTGGCAAATCTTGGTTTTAGGTACAGATAATAAATTGAGAGAAGGAACCAACATGTTTACTCAGAGGTAATGTAGACATGGTAAACATGGGACTAGCGGCAGAGTTTTCTTACTTAAAGGTGATATGGACGTGGTAAGAACGGACTCTGTGGAGATGTAAAGAATAACTCAGAGTGTTATGGACGTGGACGTTCAACAAGCAAGGTGTAACAATACGGGGGTTGTTACATAGGGTGTTTACTCAAAGGTAAGGTGGATATAGTAAAAACTGATTTTAGCTTAATCTTGCTGATAATAGTGTTTAAGCTTTGCAGGGACATAGGAAAATAAATCAGAGATGATATGGACATAGATATTTTCTACTGGGAATTGATAAAAGAATGTCCTGGAACAGCTGGGTCCCAGAGGAATATCATGATAAGGGGTATGAATGTAGTAGTAAAATTCATAGATTCTCCTTGTTAGGGAGATAAAAGTACATGTTGAGGAGCTTCAAGCATAATACTTATTTTACGAACTTGTCGTTGATTAGCATCATGAACAAGTCCTCGTTAGGTTTAGTTAGTCTTTAGGCGCCATTAGAGTACATCGTTTCAATGATGAAAGGACCTTCGTACTTGGGTTCGAACTTTTGTGGTGTCTTGTGAGTCATCATCGTTGGCCTTCTGATAGATAGGACGAGGTCCCCACCTAGAAAGTCTTTTGCTTGACCGTTTTGTTGAAATCCTATGAAATACGAGCCTGATAGAGTTTAATGTGTTGTCGAGCCAGGAGGCAATTTCTATCCAGCGCCTCCAATTCTTGCAACCGGGGGCATTGATTATCCTCCTCTGTCAGCTTGTTCGTAATGGCCACTCTTAGTGAGGGGATTTAGATTTTAAGAGGCAGCACTACTTCACTCCCGAAGACCAGAGAGAACGGTGTGTTACACGTCGGAGTCCGTAACGTTGTACGGTAGGCCCAAAGGCATTCGCCTAGCTTCTCGTACCAGTCGTGTTTATTTGCTGATACGACTTTATTGAGGATTTTGACGATTATTTTGTTGAAAGCTTTAGCCAACCCATTTGCTGCTAGATTGTAAGCGATCGATGTCGCATTCTGGATACGATTCTTGTCACAGAATCTGCTGAACGCATGGCATATAAATTAGGGACCGTTGTCATGGCTGATCCTTCGGAGTATCCTGAAACGGTAGATGACGTGATGTTTGATCAAGATGATCACCTTCGAGCTTTTTACTTCTAATAGATGTATAGCCTCTGCCTACTTAGAGAAGTAATCGATGATTGCTAAAATAAAATAATGTCCTCTGGATGACAGAGTGGTAATTGGTCCAACTATGTCCATACCCCAGGTTTCAAAGGCCTGGAGGCGATCATTGGGTGTAGTAACTCCAACGGTCGATGGATAAAGTCAGCGTGCAGCTGGCAGACATGACAGTTTTTAGTATACTCAATAACATCTGCCATCATAGTAGGCCAGTAATAGCCCGTACATCGGAGTCGATCATGTAGCTTAGGACTGGATTGATGAGCTCCATAGGTACCGTCATGAGCCACCTGAAGAGCCCTCCTTATTTGACAAGCATCGAAGAAGAAGCCCGTCATAAGAACGGCGATACAACATCTTAGTAGCCATATCATAGTAGAATCGGAGAGAGCGCGTCTTGACAGACACAGCTTCTTTTGGGTCATTTGGGAGGATTCCTTAGACTGCGAAGTCTATGAACGAAAACTGCCAGTCTCTGATGTTGACACAGGTGATTGCAGGCATGGCATAGCTCAGGCACATGCACAGATTGTTTTTAGGACACATCAGATCCCGGCCAATCACCATAACAAAGTGTTGAGTCTCGAGAGGGGATAAAAATGAGGTATCAAGGCCAGCCAGAGCATCCGCCTCCAGATTTTTTTAGCTGATGTACAATTTCTATGAAGAACTCGATGAATGTTGAAACGATGTGCAAAGCCACTTTATGATAAGGAATCAGGTCCTCATGGCGAACCTCATTTTATTCTCGGACGTGGTTGACAATAAGCTCTGAATCGTCATAGGACTCGAGGCATTCTACCCCTAGTTGTCTTGCTAACTGGAGTCCCATGATGAGTGTATTGTACTCTGCCACATTGTTGGAGCACGGCTCTGTGAGGGAATAGGTATGCTGGATGACTAGCTTGTCTGGAGAGATCAAGACGATCCCCACCCCTGGGTTTGTTCTTAAAGCGCCGTCGAAGAACATCTACCAGACGGAGTTTCCTTCGAAAATATTGGATTCCAGCACTTCATCTGGAATATCTTCATAGAGTTTGGATGACTCTGGAATTGGATGTGCAGCTAAGAATCAGCCAATGCTTGGCCCTTGACCGCTTCTTGTGGGACAAATACCATATCATATGGTGTTAATAGTATCGCCTATGTAGCTAATTGAGAGTTTAGTGCTCCAGGCTTTGTCATGAGGACCCTGAGTGGATTGTCTCGGGATATAACATTAATCATCTGACCCGATACATATTGACGAGTCTTCTGAATGGCAAATACCAGGGCTAGACATTCTTTCTCGATGGGGTTGTACCAACATTTGGCCCCGATTATTGTCCTGTTTAGGTAGTAGATAGCTTTTTCATAGTCGCCATCATTATTCTGAGCCAGTAAAGCGCAGAGAGAATGATCCACTGCACGAACGTAGAGCAAGAAGGGTTTGCCCACAACCGGTGCTACCAGGACTGGGGGATTTGTGAGATAGGCCTTGATTTTGTCAAATGCCTTCTGACACTCTTCTGTCCAGACATGTCACGCCCCAGAACCAGAATACTGGAGAGCGGGGGCAGACATAGCCAGCTACGTATATGAAATGGAATCCATCTCGCTATACGGTCACGGCTGTCTAGATACATGAGGGTTTATCTACAAGCCAACAGTCTCTTAAGGTCATGAATAAGCCTAGTGTCTCAATCATAAGCAAGTAAGTAAAAGTTACAAGATGTATGATCATTAAATATACAATAGTAAGGCGTCCCAAACATTACATATTCAGTTGATCCTGAAGCTAGTCGTTAGAAAATGTTAGGACTAGCAAGAGTTTAGTCATATATGATCAACCCTAGGATCTGTTAATCATGTTACAGCCCGTAGGCAGACAGTAAGTAAGTGCAATCGAGCTAAACAGGTGCTCGTCGGCTAAACGCCTAAAAAGAATATTTTTACAAGGGAGTGGGAGAGCAAAATAAAACCCACTCGTTGCCGGGATTCCTTCTAGTGTTCACCATCTGGCAGGAAGGTCGGTAGATCCTCGGTAGCTGCTCCAAAATCTGGCCATACAAAACCAGCTGGGTCAGACCCAGAAAGAGCAAGTGCAACAAAGGAGGCATCACTTAAGAACTAAAACCAGCAATCAGCACAAGATATAAATAAAAGTAAGAACTGGAAATAAAGAAAATACACCAGGATGATATACGACGAGATAACCATGGAACTATTCAGATAACCAGGTTACAACCCGTAAACCAAACAAGGACCGGGGTTGTAACCCTTCGTCTGAATAGAACTTGGAATTCTCACCATTTATCGGTAAAATAAATACAAGCATTCTGGTCATTCAATGATCTGGAACAGGATCAGGGCAAGACTAGATTGGTTAGACTCCGTTCAATCACTTCACGGCCAAGCAAGAATTACGGCTTGATACTTTAACTAACTAGGGTTGTCACAAGCCTAATTACTAACAAGATGCAGTAAGATTATTTTACAGCCACAAGCCCTGCAGACCATCCAGGTTACCCGGGTTAAAAGATTAGAGTTAAATTCAGGTGGGTACATCGTCCAGGAAACGAATGTACCCTTAGGTAGCTTGAAGGGTACAATACATGACAGTGTACTGGAAATGTGCCCTACTCGACGGCAGGCTACAGATCCCAAGGCGTGCCCAGGTAACGGGATTGCCTGTAGCTGGAAAATCTCGTCATAACTAATGTATTAATCAAGTTATTAGCCTTAGTCCATTTTAGTAGGTACTCCTGACCGTGGTACTCAGGAGTCCCTGTCCTAGACATGATGCAAGACAGGACTGGTTTATTTATACAAACACAATCGCCCACGGTGTCCAGATTAATTATACAGGTCATGTCATGTCAGGTAGCCGTCGCAACAGCTATTCGAGATAATCATGTCAGGTTATCATGCCCAGTGTACTTGTCAGGAGTGCGCCACGACGGGCCACTATCAGGTCATGTCAATTATCAATTCCAAACATATCAAGTAAATTCGTGATTATCAAGTTCAGGACAAAAGGCGTAAGAATATAAAATAGACGTTAAATATCTAATAAAATATCAATATACAGAGCTATAGAAGATCCAGGGTAAGTAGGGTCAGGTCCAGTTGCGCCTAAACATCAGGTTGTGCCTGAGTCAGACTGCGCTCAAGTCAGGCTACGCTCAAGTCAGGCTACACTCAAGTCAGGCTACGCTCAGGTCAGGCTACGCTCAGGTCAGGCTACGCTCAGGTCAGGCTACGCTCAAGTCAGGCTACGCTCAAGTCAGGCTACGCTCAAGTCAGCGTATGCAAGACATACGCTTCAAAAGACAGCGTATGTACTCCATACGACTCCTCTTCAAGGCAGCGTATGAGGTCCATACGACTTCTCATCAAGGCAGCGTATGAGGTCCATACGACTCCTCATCATGGCAGTATATGAGGTCTATACGACTCCTCATCAAGGCAGAGTATGCAAGACATACGCCTCCAAAAGGCAGCATATGAGTCAGACTGCGCTGCGCTAAAGAGCGCGCGCAGCTCAGTGATGCAAGCTAAAAAGCTCGTGCACACTGCTCACTGTCTTCTCCAAATCAGCAAGAACTCCATGGTTGAACCCAAAGCTTCAAAGTCCATAACTTGGTCAAAATAAGTCCAAATCCAACTTTTTAAAGGTCAAAATTAGGTAGAATAAAATTCTCTACAACATGGAACCATCAAAACTTGAAAACAAAAAAGTTTGATAGATCAAAACCACCAAAATCCGAAAATAACTAATTTCTAGATCTACAAAAATTAAAGCCTCAAAATGGAAAATGACAAGTTCTAATGTGTCTTAGAAACATGAGGAGAAGCTAATAGAACAATAAAAATGGGCTCTCTTGTGGAAGCAAGTTGTACTTGCCTAGACCTCTCTCTTCTCTCTTTGGTGGGTGAAGGGAGTAAATGGAAGAAGAAGAAGAAGAAGAGATTAATGAAGAGAGAGAAGAAGAATAGGTAATAAATATGAGTGGTGGTGGTAGGTAGGGGGTTCACCCCTTGATTCATGATGAACCAAAAGCAATCCCAAACCGAACCAAGCCAACCCAAACCAAGAATAAACCAAGCCCAGGGAGGAAATTAAGCAAGGAAATCATGCAATACAAGAATAAATACGTACACGTATTCCAGAAATACGTAATACGAACCACAAGCATTACAACTCTACCCACCTTAAAAGAATTTCGTTCTCGGAATTTAATCAAGAGGCTAGAGGAGCAATAACAAGCTACATTAATCACATGCAAGCTATAACTAGGCAGACAATCACTCATTCAAGCAAGGAATCGAAGGCATGAGGCATAAGAAGACATTATACCTCACGAGTCAAACAAGTCGGGATATCGCGATCGGATATCATCCTCACGCTCCCACATTGACTCCTCCAAAGAGTGATGACCCCAAGCAACTCGGACTAACTTGATAGTCTTGTTCTTGAGGATCTTCTCTCTCCGGTCTAATATAGACACGGGCCTCTCCTCATACGAAAAGTTGGTACCAACAACCAATTCCGAATGATACAGGATGTGGCTCGGGTCTGGGATATACCGTCGTAATTGGGATACATGGAATATGTCATGCAACTCGCTTAGCGACGGTGGAAGAGCGAGACGATATGATACATCTCCTACTCGCTCCAGAATGTCAAACGGTCCTATATACCTAGGACTAAGCTTGCCCCGTACGCCGAAACGAATGACGCCACGGTTAGGCGAAATCCTCAGGAATACATGATCGCCGACCGAAAACTCGAGAG
The DNA here is from genome assembly GCA_029216955.1 of Iris pallida. Lineage (NCBI taxonomy): Eukaryota > Viridiplantae > Streptophyta > Magnoliopsida > Asparagales > Iridaceae > Iris > Iris pallida. The sequence continues at coordinate 6,467,731 of JANAVB010041618.1, read as the reverse complement.
GGCGCTGATGAGAATCGGCCCAATGGCGCTGGCGATCTTGGGCAACTCGAAGATGATCTCTGACTAGCCTGACCACTTCAACTGTCTGGGCAATCATTTCTGGATCGAGCATCTGTCTCTCTCCAACATCATCCCAGGCTAACGGGGATCTGCACTTCCTACCATACAGTGCCTCGAACGGTGCCATCTGGATACTGGCTTGGAAACTGTTGTTGTACGAGAATTCCACCAGGTACAAGTGATCTTCCCATGAACCACCGAAGTCAAGTGTGCAAGACCGCAATATATCTTCAAGAGTCTGGATCGTGCGCTCCGACTGGCCATCTGTCTGCGGGTGATATGCTGAACTGAACTGGAGATGAGTTCCCAAACTCTCTTGCAAGCTACGCCAAAAGTGCGACGTAAATCTTGAATCTCGGTCCGAGGTGATACTGACTGTCACACCGTACAATCTGACAATCTGCCTGAGGTACATCTCTGCTAACTGAGCCGTCGACTGACCAACTCTGAATGAAAGAAAGTGAGCCACTTTCGTGAGCCTGTCAACTATAACCCAGATAGCATCTCTACCAGCTGGGGATCTAGGTAGTCCAGTCACAAAATCTATGGTCACATGCTCCCACTTCCATTCTGGAATCGGTAAGGGCTGAAGAAGTCCAGCCGGTCTCTGATGTTCGGCTTTAACTTGTTGACAAACCAAACACCGAGAGACAAACCGAGCTATCTCCCGCTTTATGCCATTCCACCAGAAATGCTGCCAGATATCACGGTACATCTTCGTACTGTCGGGATGGATGGAATACTGCGAACTGTGCGCTTCTGACATGATCTCCTGTCGGATATCTCCGCTGGGTACACAAAGACGCTTACCATGTCGAAGTGTACCATCCTCATAAATGTATAACTCTGGTCTTCGTCCTGCCTCATACTCTGCTCTGAGTCGCTGAAGCTTGGAATCTGCCGACTGCGCCATCCGGATCCTCTCGACTATGGTGGACTGAACTTGCATACTGGCCATCAAGGCCATACTGGAAGGGAGAACAACTTCAATACCCATCTTCTGAAGATCTGCTAACAGCTCTGGTTGTGCTGTTAGAAAATAAACTCCTGCTCTCCTGCTCAATGCATCCGTAACAACATTGGCCTTCCCAGGATGATACTGCAGGTTGACATCATAATCCACAAGAAGCTCCAGCCACCTTCTCTGACGCATGTTAAGATCCCTCTGGGTGAAAACATACTTCAGGCTCTTGTGGTCGGTGAAAATCTCCACCCTGTCTCCATATAAGTAGTGCCTCCACAACTTAAGTGCAAACACCACTGCTGCCAGCTCCAAGTCATGGGTTGGGTAATTCCTCTCATGATCACGAAGTTGTCGTGACGCATAAGCTATTACCTTCCTATGCTGCATCAGAACACATCCTAAACCTCTGCCTGAAGCATCACAGTACACTGAGAATCCTTCGGTCCCATCTGGAAGCGTGAGAATAGGAGCTGTTATCAGGCCTCGCTTCAACTGCTCAAAAGAACTCTGACACTCTGCTGTCCAAGCAAACTGTGCATCCTTGCGGGTCAACTGCGTCAATGGCGCTGAAATTCGAGCAAAATCCGAAACAAATCGCCGGTAGTAGCCGGCCAACCCAAGAAAACTACGAACCTCTGCAACTGTGCTGGGCACTGGCCATGACTCAATAGCCACAATCTTCTGGGGATCCACTTCTACTCCTCCTCGAGTGATGATATGACCCAAGTACGAAATGCAATCGAGCCAGAACTCGTATTTACTGAACTTGGCATATAACTGGTGCTCTCTGAGGATCTGAAGAACTATACGGAGATGCTGCTCATGCTCCGCCTCACTCTTGCTGTAGACCAGAATGTCATCCAAGAACACAATCACAAACTGATCCAAGTAAGGCATGAAGATGCAATTCATGAGGTCCATGAATACTGCCGGCGCATTGGTTGCTCCAAAAGGCATAACAAGGAATTCCCAATGCCCATATCTCGATCTAAAAGCTGTCTTCGGGATGTCCTGCTCTCTGACTCTGATCTGATGATAACCTGAGCGCAAATCAATCTTCGAGAATACTGAAGCCCCCTTGAGTTGATCAAACAAGTCATCTATCCTTGGAAGAGGGTATCTGTTCTTGATTGTCACTGAGTTCAAGGTACGATAATCAACACATAACCTGGATGTACCATCCTTCTTTTTCACAAGAAGCATCGGGGCTTCCCAAGGCGATCCACTAGCACGAATGAATCCCTTGATTCTGAGTTCTTCAATCATCTTGTACAATATCTCCAACTCTGACGGCTCCATCCTGTAGACTCTCTTTGACACTGGGGCTGTCCCGGGAATCAAGTCTATAGTGAACTCGATCTCCCGCTCCGGAGGCATACCTGGAAGTTCTTCTGAGAAAACATCTGGAAACTCCTCGACTATCCTGGGCAACTGAACTGCTGCTACTGCCATCCGCAATACTGGAGGAGATGACTCAACTTCGCCTCGGGAGAAAGAAAACTCCGGCTCGCTTAGAATGCTAAAAACAACCCTGCCAATGTGGCAGTCTATCTAAGCATACTGGTTCCTCAACCAATCCATCCCTAGGACCACATCATAATCGGCCATCGGGAACTCTATCAATCTAGCAGGAAATTCTCTACCGCTAACTACGATCCGATACAAGGAAAACACTCTATCTACACCCACAAGTCCGTTACCAGTAAGCATGTTGAGCCTTACTGATAATGACTCGGGCTCCAGTCCTATCCGTGTCGCGAATCGTGCAGACATAAATGAATGCGATGCACCAGAATCAAATAAAGCCGAAGATGGAAAGGAGTTGACGAGAATAGTACCAGCCACTACCTCTCCTGGTGCCAATCCTTCCTCCACGGTCATCACCATAGCCTGACCGTGCCCTCGGGGTGCTGGTCCCCTCTGCTGAAATCCTCGCTGCCTGCTCTGACTCTGGGCTTGGACTTGTGCATACTGCTGGGGGTTCTGCTGCTAGAACACTTGGGTTTGAGGCGGCAAGGGCCTCGGCAATGGATACTGCTGCTGCTGGACCGGAGCTGGTCCTCTCACCGAAGAGCTAGAAAGGTTGGACGATGATGAACCACCCCTATTCGGGCAGGATCCAACCCTATGGTCTGGTGCTCCACAAGCCAGACACAATCCCTGTGCCCTGCGACATTCTACCACCACATGGCCTGGCTTTCCACAATGAGAACAATCCACTGCGGAAGATTGCTTCTGCTTCTGCTGCTGAGGGTGCGTCGGAGTTGAATGCTGAACCGACGTTACTGAGGCCGCTCGCCTTGGAGCTCCAATAGTCAAAGCCCTGGCTGCCAGGGCCGGTGCTGAAGACTGATTCATCTGGCCGTGAGATCTCTTCCGACCTCCGGCCCTATCCACAATCCTCTGGGAGGTATACTCATGCCTCCGGGCTGCTCTCAAGACTGCATCAAAAGTCTGATGCTCAAACTGCTTAACTGCCAACAAGATCTCCAGGTGAAGTTCCTGTTGGAACCGCTGGGCTCTATCATACTCGATTGCCACCAAAGTGGGAGCAAACCGACTGAGTCTGGAAAACTCGGCCGCATATCCGTCGACCATCCTGCCTCCTTGCTTCAGATTGGTAAACCTCGTCTGCAGATCATACCGAGCCATGGCATCGAAATACTTGGTCTGGAATCTCTCTCTAAATACTGCCCAAGCAATGGGTGCTGCTAATCCAATGGGCTGTGCTGTCCACCAGCTGCGGGCAAGATCTAACAACTGCAGGCGCACAACGGCCACCTTCTCGTTCTCTGGGGTCCTGGCTGCTTCTAGAGTCACCTCTGTGTCCTGAAGCCATGCATCTGTCGTGATAGCATCTTCACTACCGTCGAAGAATGGAGGGTTCAAGCACTTGAAGCTGTTGGCCGTGCTGTTACCCCGATGACCACCCCGGGTCAAAGCATCCGTCACTGCCTGGTGCAAGGCATCTCCACGCCGGTCTTGGAAAGCTATCAAGGTCCTGACGAGTCCTACCAAAGTGCCGTCATCATGTCCTACAGGTTGAACTGGCTGGACTGGTGGCTCTCCGCCAGAAGGCACGACTCTGGAGGCTACTCTAGAATGCTGGGCTTGATCTCCAAGTTGCTGCTGGTCCGCGGGAGGTGCTCCGCCTTGCTGGTCGATAGGACCACGAACAATGCCGCTGAAGAAGACGACATAGGGAACAATAAGGAAGGAGCAGGACAGATCAACGATACAAGCATATGATCAGGACAAGAATCCAGGGATTCAGAAGATACGAGCAGAGATCAAGGACGAATACTGATTGAGACACCTATTCGATAAACCCTCACATATCTTGATTTATAAGACCTGCATGGGCCACCACTTAAACTATGTCACGCCCCAGAACCAGAATACTGGAGAGCGGGGGCAGACATAGCCAGCTACGTATATGAAATGGAATCCATCTCGCTATACGGTCACGGCTGTCTAGATACATGAGGGTTTATCTACAAGCCAACAGTCTCTTAAGGTCATGATGGGCCACTATCAGGTCATGTCAATTATCAATTCCAAACATATCAAGTAAATTCGTGATTATCAAGTTCAGGACAAAAGGCATAAGGATATAAAATGGACGTTAAATATCTAATAAAATATCAATATACAGAGCTATAGAAGATCCAGGGTAAGTAGGGTCAGGTCCAGTTGCGCCTAAACATCAGGTTGCGTCTGAGTCAGACTGCGCTCAAGTCAGGCTACGCTCAAGTCAGGCTACGCTCAAGTTAGGCTACGCTCAAGTCAGGCTACGCTCAGGTCAGGCTACACTCAGGTCAGGCTACGCTCAAGTCAGGCTACGCTCAAGTCAGGCTACGCTCAGGTCAGGCTACACTCAAGTCAGGCTACGCTCAAGTCAGCGTATGCAAGACATACGCTTCCAAAAGGCAGCATATGTACTCCATACGACTCCTCTTCAAGGCAGCGTATGAGGTCCATACGAATCCTCATCAAGGCAACGTATGAGGTCCATACGACTCCTCATCAAGGCAACGTATGAGGTCCATACGACTCCTCATCAAGGCAGCATATGCAAGACATATGCCTCCAAAAGGCAGCGTATGAGTCAGACTGCGCTGCGCTAAAGAGCGCGCGCAGCTCAGTGACGCAAGCTAAAAAGCTCGCACACACTGCTCACTGTCTTCTCCAAATCAGCAAGAACTCCATGGTTGAAACCAAAGCTTCAAAGTCCATAACTTGGTCAAAATATGTCCAAATCCAACTTTTCAAAGGTCAAAATTGGGTAGAATAAAATTCTCTACAACATGGAACCATCAAAACTTGAAAACAAAGAAGTTTGATAGATCAAAACTACCAAAATCTGAAAATAACTAATTTCTAGATCTACAAAAATTAAAGCCTCAAAATAGAAAATGACAAGTTCTAATGTGTCTTAGAAACATGAGGAGAAGCTAATGGAACAATAAAAATGGGCTCTCTTGTGGAAGCAAGTTGCACTTGCCTAGACCTCTCTCTTCTCTCTTTGGTAGGTGAAGGGAGTAAATGGAAGAAGAAGAAGAAGAGATTAATGAAGAGAGAGAAGAAGAATAGGTAATAAATATGAGTGGTGGTGGTAGGTAGAGGGTTCACCCCTTGGTTCATGATAAACCAAGAGCAATCCCAAACCGAACCAAGCCAACCCAAACTAAGAATAAACCAAGCCCAGGGAGGAAATTAAGCAAGGAAATCATGCAATACAAGAATAAATACGTACACCTATTCCAGAAATACGTAATACGAACCACAGGCATTAAAAGACAAAAGAGACTCCTTTCTTCATAAGCTTAGTGAATGGTTGGCATCATCCAAAAAGATTTGCGATAAACCTTTGGATGTATGCATGACGTTCTTGTAGGCCTCGAAGTTCTCTCAGGTTCTTCGGTGGGGTTATGTCAAATATGGCTTTGGTCTTCTCGGGGTCAACATGGATACCCTTTGCAGTAATGATGAAACCAAGAATTTGTCAATGGAAACCCCGAGGAAGGATTTAGCTGGATTCATCTTGAGCTGATGTGCTCATATAAGATCAAAGATTGTCCTCAAATCTTGCAAGTGATCCCTTCGTAGTTTACTTTTGGCAGCGATGTCCTCAATATAACATTCGACTGTCTTGCAAAGATACTTGCGGAAGATGATGCTCATAGCTTGCTGGTATGTTGTCCCTATATTCTTTAAGCCAAAGGGCATTACCGTGTTACAAAAAATCCTCTTTGGAGTCCTGAATGACGTGTGCTTCTCGTCTTCCAGGAATATCTTGATCTGGTTGTACCTCGAATGTCCGTCATGAAGGACAGACATTTAAAGCCACAAGTGTTGTCGATCATTACGTCTGTGATCGAAAGTGGAAGCTCATCTTTTGGACAAGCGGAGTTGAGGTCCCTGAAGTCGATACAGACTCGGATATTCCTGTTCTTCTTTGTGACAGAAACAATGTTGGCCACCCATTCTGGGTGTTGCTTCTCACGAGCAAATCCATTTTCTATGAGTTTATCCACTTCTTTGTTGATGGCATCCATGATGTTTGGACTGAAGCGTCGTTGTTGCTGCTTAATAGGCTTAGCATTAGGTAAGATGTTAAGTTTTGCATTGCGAGTTGTGGGTCTAAACCTGGCATGTCTTTATAGCTCCAGGCGAAGACGTCAATATATTCTTTGACAAGTTGGACCAAGGATTCTCGACCCTCTCCTGTTAAGCTTTTGTTGATAAAGATGGGTTTGGGTGAGGATTCATCCCCTAAATCGATTTGCTCGACTTCATCTTCAGTAGGAGGCTCTCATAGTTCGAAGCAACATTCCTACTGCACTTCTAGGCATTGAGCCCAGGGTTCCTCTTCGAAGAACTCGATGTCTTCTTTTTTGGAGGATGTACGAATGTCATATTGACTGACAATACTTCTCTAAAGATTGGGTCAATGCTAGTAACGGAGCCCCAAGTTGAAGCTCCAGATGAATGAGAGTGCATGGCCTCTCCAATTTCTGAAATCTTTGGGTAGGTGTGATGTATCCTACTCCCCATCGAGTGCAGTGGTAGCAGTCTTGAGGCTTCCCTTTTGGAACTGGAAGTCGTAGGAGAAGATGTCGTCCTTTTCCATGGTTCAAGCCTTTGCCACTTTTCAAGTCATAGCCCATTTTCTGTATGAGATACTTTGCTTGATCGGTGTACCAGTATATTTGTAATCTACCTGTATCTGGTTTTGGTTCGACTGGCGGAAGGTCTTGGTGACGCTCGACTTTGCCGAAGATAATAGATTTCTCTTCCTGGTTCCGAGGTGGAACTATATAACTCGGTTTACATGATTAACAGTCGTTCTTTGTGTTTGTAACGACTGTAAGGCATTATCTAAAGTATATATGGCCTTCCAATGTGGATGATCAGACTTGTTTGAAGACAGCTCTTTATTGATAAAATACGGGACCTTGTCCCAAGATATTACATCATCAAAAGAAGGGACGTCAACATTAGTGGATATGTATTCTCCTAACTCCTCATCGGTGAGAATAGGAGTTGCCTTGGGAGGCCAAATTTTTGCCACCAAAGGAGTTGGCATCTTAGCAGGCGGTGTTTCTGGAGAGCTCCGTAGGAGTCTGACCCGTAGTGGCTCCTTAGCCTGATTTGGGAGAGATACTGGGGCCTTCTCCTATAGCTTGATTACGAGTGGAGTCGATGATTGGGAAGGTTTCCTCTTGAGCCACACTTTCAGAGGTGTTTTATTTGGCATTTCAGAGACTGGTGCTTTCCCGTACAGCCTAACTACGAGAGGAGCCTACACTTGTGGAGGTCTCCCCTTGAGTCGTACCTTCAAAGGAGCTTCAGCGATTGTTTCAATCAGGGAAGCAGGTGCCTTTCTATGTAACTTGGCAACAGAAGGAGCCAATACTTGGGGAGGTTTTCCCTTGAGCCGCATCTTCAGAGGGGCTTCAGTCGCCATCTCAGCTTTGGCTTGAGCCTCTGTTTCGGCCTCTGCTTCATCATCGACGTCGTTAGCCTCGTTCTCTAAGTGGATTGGCTTGTATAGGTCAGCATCAATGAAAAATGCCTCGATCCCCATGAAGGGATCAACATCAGTGAACTTCGTCCTAACTATGCTGTTTGTAGACACATATTTCATATATTGGTAGAGGGTAGATGGTACTACCATGTACTCATGTATCCATGGTCATCCTAACATGATTTTATAATTGATGTCCACGTCAACGACGTAACTGGTCACCTCTGTCTGGAGATCACTGATATGACATTTTAGTCAGATTTTCTCCAGAGGCTTGCTTTTGCCAGCGTTGAAGCCGCTGATCATGGTGTTGGATGCAGTTAGGCGATGCATCGGTACCCCCAGCGTCTGGAGCAGGGTCCGAGGGATAATGTTAAAAGAGCACCCAGGATCGATCTGGATTCGATCCACCTTGATGGTACCATTGTACCCTTTGTAATACAGTGGTCTGTTATACCGATAATTCTTTAGCAACGTGTCTTGTTGAGTAAATGTGATGTTAGGGATGATTTCTTCCATACTATAGCAATGCGAACATATTATTGGATTTTTTTCAGGCTGCTTGACTTGACTGATGAAGGACTCAGCATTTTTTTAGTGCTTCACATAGAGCCTCCCGAGTATCTTTGGATAGTCGGAGGAGCACAAATAAGGATAGCCAAGCCAGAGTACTGGCGAGCTGTGCCAGTATGTCAAAGTTGTGGGGTTTAATCAACCCCAAAGCACCCTCTTTTCGCAGAGATATATCGAAATGAGTCTCTTTCTGCTTCTGTTTGTCGGCTACTGGAGATTGGGATGAACCTTCCCATTGGACAATAGTGGTGACAAGAGGCGTCACATCAGTCAGAGCCTCCTCTTACTGAATGTTCTGCTGTGGATGCGTCTGTACATGAAGGGCTTTCTCGGAGGAGGAAGTAACCATTCGACAATACTTAGTTTTCTTGCCTTTGGTTTTGGAGGTAGGACATACCCCTGGTTGTGTCAATTTCGGAGCTAGATCTGGGTGAACCCACATGATCTCTTATCGGGATGTCGTGAGTGGTACCAGCCTACTCACATTGTCATACGATTGTGGAAGGTTGATTACATCCATTCTTGCTCTGGTGGTGGGGACGACGCTATCTTGAGCTTCAGTCGACGGCAGAGTGTCGAACTGGAGAGACACCATATTCATCGAGACTATCTTTTCCTCGTAGTCAAGCGAGAGAAAATTTATATTGATCATGCGTTGTAACAGTCTCCGATTAGGTTCCCAATGAACTGATGGTAAATTGATGTAGTAACAGTACCTCGGGTCGCTTACCCTGTCCACCACGTCGGAGCACTTTGGATCAGGCAACTTGAACTTTTCACCTTGCTTCAGTATCTTGAAGAGTTGTAAAGTGTCGTTATCATTAAAGGAGTAGACATCGTTATGCCTTGGTGCGACTGGTGGCTTCTGAGCAGGGTCCGATACACCTTTTGAGGCATTCTCTGCCAGTGCCTGCTTTCCTTTCGGCTTACGCCAATTGTTGTTGTTGTTGGCGATGCGCTTTCCCTTACCTTTAAAGGAATGGAAGCTAACACCAAGAAAGCGAGCATCGCGAGTTTTCATCTCAGCAGCTTCAGCGCCGATAATAAACATGTATCCAGTCCATATGTTAGGTGGAGTCTACCCAGAGTTTGATGGCAGGCGTTATATTCTTCCAGCAGGTGTCCATTAGTATGGAATCATGGATACCAGAACGTAACCTCAGACATGCTTGTCGGAAGCGCTCGATGAAGGCTCGAACTGTCTTCTTGTCCTTCTGGGTTATCTCCATAAGGGAAGACATGGTCATGTCCTTTTCATCGTCATAAAATTGAAGAGGAAGAGATGAAATTATCGGGGAGGCTACAATACCAGTCGTAGGCTACCCCTTTCAGTGCTCGATAAGTAGGCTTGTGAGTAGGGCATCCTCTTTCGATAGGTACCCCGTCATGGAGTAAAAATAGGTCAGGTATTGACGGAGGGACTCCTTCCCATTAAATAGTATCAGTGATTATGGTTTGTACTTGGGAGGATAAACCACATTGTTCCATTCGGAAGGAAAGGGTTGTCGAATCTCGAGCTTTTGGTGTTCCTCTTGTTTGTTTATTGCCTCGAAACTATTGCGTAAGTCCCTCACCATCTTGAATAATTCTTCTGTAGAGTTAGGAGCAGGTGATTGAGGCAAGGTACAATGTTCAGCTCCTGAGGGAGTTGATACTCGGGGCAGAGCACGATAGACCGTCCCTTAAGATACCCATTGAGGGGGTTCATTCGATTCTCCATTAGACCCAGGATCGGAACTGGCAGATATATGGCCCCTATCGACGGCTGGGCTGTCATGGTACTCCAGATCTCGAATACGACCTGAGTTAAGGACTGTATGGTGGTAGAAAGGGTTTTAAGGCTATCTTTCAAGTTGTCCATGTATCGTACAAGATCCGAGGATAAAGTGTCTACTTCTTCTTCGTCGCCACCCCTTCCATGTACACAGGCATGACATAGGCCAAAGTGGAGGGATCGGTGGATGCCTCACTCTCAGCCTCACTTTTTTGCAGAAAGGTCGGCATATGTGCTTCTTTTGACCCCTCGAACTAGCTACCCCGAGCTACTTAGGTATCAGCTTCTTGGTAAATGCCCTCCTCTTCGAATGAGGGGTTGTTGTGGACAGCCGGGGCCTGATCACTTCCAGCTTACACTGTTGATGCAGCTTTCATCCTTAACCGAGTACTCTGGAATACCCTAGTAGATGGGACTATCGCCTTCTTTTTCTACGGTCGGCTCTTTGATGGACCAGCCGAGGCCGAGGAGTTGGTGGTGTTTGTTTTTCTTCGTAATACATGGGAGTTGGAGATGACATGGCATGAGGGACCGGTTGTTCTCTATTGTCATCAATTTGTACCCCCTTTTCGAGACGATATCGGATGGGTGCAGTTGATTGAAGTCGCTGGAAGACTGACTGTCTTGATGGTGCAACCACTATCTTGCAGCAACAACAATTTATGGTGACCGTTGTACAAGTGTGTCCTGTGGGGGGCGTATTATGCATATTGGTCATCTCTCCTAATCTACGTCTGTGAGTAATCATATTATGCAGATCATGCGAGCAGAGCCAAGCGTCGGGGTGGTAATGTGAATGTTGTGCCTCCTAATCCAGTTCCAGCTCAAGAGATGCATCCATATCATTGTTGGAAGAGAAACATGTATGGCGAACTGAAACCACTTCATGGGCACAACCTACGTGGGCGCTTGGGTTCAGAGACGCAAGGTTTGCCCTACCGAGCTTGGTTTCATGCTCAAATGATCCGTCCAAATAGGAAGGGGACTTCGAGAGCTGACTCGTTGCAGGTACCGAAGCACCCGAGTCGACTCTATACAGCTTTCCAACAGCTACGCATATGACTTTCAGTGTGCATTATTGGTCCGATGTTTGCATAGCACGTTAATTGTGCATGGCCCGTGCTGCCTTGGACTTCTTTGTACTAGCCCGCGAAGGTGCATAGTACCCAGAATCTAATTTTTCTTTGCCATGGCAGGGAGTGATTCTGTCAAAGACAGAAGTCTTCTCCTGTACATCAGATCTCATGCGCAGGATGGAGGTTGCGCCCTTGTTCCGTCGATGTACCTTCTTCGATTGGGAAGAAGAAGGTTGGGAGCTGCAGTTAGCACTGTGCTTCCCTGGTAGATGCGCTATACTAGTAGCAATGATTCGCTTGCTGAAAACATCAGCATGAAGGATTAGCTGTGCCGGTGCAGCTCCTTCGGTGGTGGTGCTCAGTGCATCGCCGTTGCATACCCAGACTCGACGGGTCATCTTCGACTTTGACAGCCTCTCCAAAGGACTCGTGCTACCTTCAAGAGAAACTCCTCATACGCTTGTTGATCAAAGCATACCACCAAGGTCTTCTGGAAGGAGCTGTCATGCCACAGTACCGAAATATGGAGACAAACTAGGCCAGTTATCCCATATAAGGTACGAAGACATCGTATGACGATTGTGGCTGTCAAAAGACTGGGGGTGTACGCTACAATCAAGTCTACTATGGTCTTACGGAGCATCTATGTCTCAATCAATCAAGCAAGAAGTAGTAATTAATGAATATATACGATAAAGCAATAAGGCGTCCCCGACAGTTTATCAAAACGATCATACGGAACTAGCTTTATAAATCAGCTAGCCGAGAGAGTCATAAGTACATAATCATATTCAGCTGCAGTCTGATTTAATTACAATTATGCATGAAAACTATATATATCCAGAATAATCGACTAAACAGGTGCCAGTGACTAAACGTCAGAACAAAACAGATTATACTAGAGTGGTGGAGAAGAAACCTACTCGAGTCCTCCGATGGTCATGCTCCTAGTATACACCATTATTGTCAGGAAGGAAGGCTGGATCCTTGGATCTGCTACGAGATCTAACCAAATAAAACCAGCGGGGTCAGCTCCGAATAGGAAGTACCACAAGGGAGCACAAAAGAGTGCGATAAAACCCAAGCATAATAATAATAAGTAAGAAATGGCTCATGATTTATAGGATTATAACTTATCTTTACAACTATACGGCACCCTAGCAACCAAACAAGGACAAACAGTGCCAATATCGTAACGAGATAAGATACTTCCTATAACCGTGGCCAAGTTATAGGCTTCCGATCGTAACCTCGATCCGCGACCTGTCATAGCATGATAGCCCAACCCACCAACCAAACAAGGACATAAGCAGGACCATGCACGATGACAGTCCATCTTCCTCGGCTACTAACAAAAGGTACAAGACAGAAGCAAGTCGTTATTCATGTGGCCAATCATATCTACGGCTTTCTATATTTGGCGGAATTATCCCTGCAATGCTGCGATAGGAATCCTCAGATCGTGTTATTTCTAGCAGGGCTAGCCAATCCATATTATGTACACGTACGGAATATATAACACATAGCACATAGAATTCAGATATACTCATCCACTATTGGCAGATTAAACTTTATCCGTGACCACCAATCCGACACGTTAGGACGGACCTAGGGTGGCTAGTATGACACGACCTCGAGATTTTTTCCTTCTCAATGCTTTTACTACTTAAGTTGCCTAATTTAAACCCTATGTTGGTCCCCTAGATATCGTACATTAGTACGAGTATCCTAAGTAAGAATCCATACTGGCTCGTAGAGTTCCACATACGGATCCTGTCTTAGAGTAATGTATCACACAACACACAACGCCATTGCCACTAACCATTTATCATGTATGTGCTGGAAGCTTGGAATGTACTAACATATAACGTGTAGGAACTCTTAGCACGTGTGATAGCATGTCAGTACCCCCATAGATTGTACCTCAGTACAAACATAAGATATACTAGCACATGCATAGGTAGTTAGGTCGGGAATGAAGATCGTTACATAGTCAAATGACAGTTGTAAGCACCTGGGTCGTTACGGCACATAGGCGCATGGGTCATGTGGTCTCATATACAATAGGCACAGTGGGTCAGGCTAAGCAAAGAAGGAACATGGGCCCACAGAAAACTATGTGTCAGGAAAATATGGTGTACGGTGCGTGTGGCACAGGCCCACAGTGTGCGAAGAACGGGCACACATCGTGTGCAGAACGAGTGCGAGCGTGCGGGCCCAAAATTGTCCTATGGCATGCGAGCACGCGAGGTACGAGCATGTGACACACGTGGCGTGCTGCACACGCGAACAAAACAGCCCACGAAGTAGGGAGCGGGGAAGCACGGTGCGCAGGTGCGCAAGCGCGTGAGGGGCAAGCAAGCGACGCGCGCGGTATGCGGCACGCATAGACAAATCTGCCCACGATGCACAGGCACATGGCATGTGAGGCACACGATGCGTACAGACAAATTCTGTCCACGATGAGCGGAGTATGAAAGTATGACGCACGGGCATGCAACGCACGCGGCTCGTACAGACAAAACTGTCCACGACGTGCGAAGTGCGAAAGCACGACACGCGCAGAAAAACTACCCACAACGTACGGCGCATGAGAGCACAATGTACGCAGAAGGGTTATCATCCCAGGCAGCAAACTTTTGGCCATGGAGTTCTTAAACTTCCAATATTCGTAACTTAGGCCATAAGACTCAAAATCGGGCAAAATAAAGGTCAAAACTAAATGAAACAGAATTCTCTACAACAAAGAACCACTAGATTTTGAAAATCAAGAAGTTTGATAGATCAAAACCGCAAAAACCCATAAATCCTAGTTTTAGAAACTTAGATCTACACAAAAATAGCCATTAAAATCAAAAATGCCAAGTACTAAACTTGTAGAGACTTAGGAGATGAACAATCTAGACTAATAATATCAAATAAAAAATTTAGAAAAAAGCAAGAATTCTCTCTATTTGAGCAAGGTGTACTTGTCTAAAAAGTTTGTTGAGGGAAATAAGTAAAAAGTTATGAGGTGAGAGAGAGGGAAAGAGAATATTTATAGTGCGGGGGTTGTTGGCTTCATTAAAAAAACCCAAAAGCTAAGCATGTCCTAACCATGTAACTAATGATATGTTTAAAAGCTACATGCTACAACTAACAATTAATTATATGGTGCACATGAACAATTATCGGATACCATATACAGGAATCAAGGAGGCAAATACGTACATCGGGAACGGGTAGTGACATCTCTACCCACCTTAGAAAATTTTGTCCTCGAAATTTCAGCCAAGACATGATAAAGAAATCGGGGCAAGCAAGACACTAATTACAAGACTAACTACACATGCAATTCCATCAATTTTAGTAGGCATTACAGAACAATCATCCACCCTAACGGGTGCAAAACAAGCATAGAAGCATATTAGAAAGGCATAAGGATAAACATACCTTCTGAGTCGAACAAGTGCGGATATCAAAATTTAATCTCATCCTCATGCTTCCACGTCGACTCTTCCGGTGAGTGATGGCCCCAAGCGACGCAGATAAGACTAATCATCCGATTCTTGAGCACCTTCTCTCGTCGATCCAAAATGGATACGGGTTGTTCCTCACAAGTCAGGTTGGTACCAACGACCAACTCGAAATGATCGAAGGCTTGACTCGTTTCCGGGACGTACCTACGTAATTGAGATACATGAAACACATCATATACATCATGTAGCGAAGACAAAAGGGCAAGATGGTAAGCAACATCGCCTATCCGAGCAAGAATATCAAATGGACCAACGTTTCTCGAACTAAGCTTTCTTCGGGTTCCAAATCTAATAACACTCCGAGTAGGCAAAATTCGCAAAAATACTTGGTCACCAACACCAAACTCTAGAGGCCTATGATGCTGATCTGTCCAATGTCGGTGTCTATCCTACATAACACGAAGTCGCTCTCTGATCATCCTGACCGTCTCTACTGTCTGTGTGATCATCTCTAGTCCCAATAATTTTTGTTCTGCAATATCGTCCTATGCTAGAGGAGATCTGCACTTTCTTCCATATAATGCTTCAAATGGAGCCATCTAAATACTCACCTGATAGCTTTTATTATAAGAGAACTCTACCAAGTGAAGATGTTCTTTCCAAGATTTACCAAAGTCTAAGGTACAAGCTCGTAACATATCTTCTAACGTATATGGTTCTCTCTGATTGCTCGTTTATCTGCGAATAATAAGTTGTACTGAACCTCAACTTGGTATCCAAACTTTGATGCAAACTCCGCCAAAAGTGAGAGATAAACCGTGTGTCTCGATCTGATACTATGCTGACTGGAACACCAAGCTGCCTCACTATCTACTTCATATACACTTCTGCCAACTGCTCAGTAGACTATCCCACTCTAAAAGGAAGAAAATGAGCAACCTTCATGAGCCGAACTACTATCACCTAAACTGCATTTTGGCCAGTCGAGGATCTAGGTAAATCGGTCCCAAAATCTTTCTGATGTGCTCCTATTTCCATTCTAAAATAAAAAGTGGATGTAACAATCCTGCTGGCCTTTGCTACTCTGTCGTCACTTGCTGACATACCAAACATCTGGAAACAAACCTCGCTATTTCCCATTTTATGCCATTCTACCAAAAGTGCTGCTTAATATCTTGATACATCTTTGTTCCTCCAGAATGAATGGAATAAAGCTGTGAGCCTCTATCATAACCTTCAGTCGAAGGTCTCCACTCGGTACACAAAGATGATTTCTGAACCTAAGGGTACCATCTTCATGGATTACAAACTCCTTCTTGAGACCTGACTCACACTCTGATCGAAGCTTCTGGATCTGCATAATCTCTGCCTGTGCTGCTCTGATCCTCTCCGCTAAAGTAGACGAAATCTGTAAACTAGCCGTAATTCTCGTATCTTGTGGCAAGATCACTTCAATTTCTATTTCGTGAAGGTCTTTTAAAATATGCCTCTGCTAAGTTAAGATGAATGCACTACATCTTCTCTGTCTCATATTTAGGTCCCTCTGGGTGAATACATATTTTAAGCTCTTATGATCGATGTAAATCTCTAATCGATCCCCATACAAGTAATGTCTCCATAACACCAAATCGTGGTTCGAATAGTTATTCTCATGGTCCCGAAGCTGTTGAGACGCATATGTTATCACCCTTCCATGCTGCATTAATACACACCCGAATCCCTTCCCGGATATATTACGATATATTGTAAACCCTTCCGATCCTACTGGAAGCATCAAGATTGGGGCTGAGATCAATCTCTTCGGTAATTCTTCAAATAATGCCTGACACTCTGCTGGCCAAATAAACTCTATCTCCTTACGTGCCAATCACGTCAAGTGTGCAAAGATTCTGGCAAAGTCTGCCACAAACCTCCTGTAGTAACCTGCCAATCCTAGAAAACTGTGCACATCTGCTGCTGTTTTCGAAACTAGCCAATGTTCTACTACTTCAACCATCTTCGGATCTACTGACACTCCTGCTCCAAAAATAATGTGACTCAGGAACGAAATACGATCCAACCAAAACTCATATTTACTAAGCTTTGCAAAAAGTTGATGCTCCCTCAAGGTCTGAAAAACTATACGAAGATGTTTCTCATGCTCGACTTTACTACTGGAATAGATGAGGATATCGTCTATGAACATTACTACAAACATATCTAAATGTGGCATAAATATGTGATTCATCAAGTCCATAAATACTGCTAGGGCATTAGTTAGTCCAAATGGCATCACCAGAAACTTATAATACCCATATCGCGATCTAAATGATGTCTTGGTTATATCCTGCTCCCGGACCCTCACTTGATAATATCTAGTTCGAAGGTCAATCTTAGAGAAGATGCTAGGCTGCAGTATCCTATAAACTCTGCCAGATATATGCTTCATCCTAGGGTTTAACTCGATACCAAACTCCACCTCCCTAACTGGAGGTATCTTTGGAAGCTTATCAGGAAATACATCAGGAAACTCTCCGACCACGCTCAAAATCTGCTCCTGCTCTGCCACTGTCGCTGTAACTATGCCCTTGGAACGATCCTCCAATGATCGAACAAAGATGAACTCTTCAATGCCAGGAATATTAAATACTATCCTACCTCCTCGACAATCTATCATCGCATGACTGTCGCTCAACAAGTCCATGCCTAGGACAACGTCAAAGTTTTCCATAGGGAACTCAATCAAAGATGTGGACAATAAATGCTCGCACACTACGACGGACACGCTAAGCACACTATGCTAACTCCTACGGGCCCATTAACAGTGAATATATTCATCCTCTCTGGCAATGCCTCAAACTTCAATCCAATACATGTCACAAATCATGCAAATACAAAAGAAGCTCCCGAATCAAACAATGCTACTGTAGAAAAAGAGCTAACCGAAACATTACTTGCAACCACGTTGCCTGATGCTAGTGCCTCCTCTAAAGATATGGTGAAGGCCTAAGCCTGGCCTTGCCGAGCTTCCTGTTGCTGCCTTCCTTGACCATGCTACTGCTGCAGCCTCTGCTAACCTTTCTGATTTTGTGCCTAGTGAAACATCTGAGCCTATGTTGGCAAATGTTGGGCTAGTGGCCTTATTGCCAATATTAGTCATTTGTTCGGTATTGCCTTTGGAGCTGGCAATACCAAAAAATGCTGAACTTGCCCTCCTAGCCTCTGCATCATAGGGCAATAAGCAATCTGTGGTCTGGACTATCATGCCTAATGCATAACCCATTAGCTGATCGACACACATCCCTAGTGTGCCCTCCCTTGCGGTAGTAAGTACATCCCATAGGTGCCCCTTGGTGCTACTGTTGGTTACTCGGCTGCTGATGTCGAACTGGTATTGTTATCGTTGATATTGCCGACCTCTGCGGTGCTTCTAACACATGGATATGAACTACAGGTGCTGGTGCCGACGTTCTCTGTATTGCTCTTCCACCCCCACTCTGAGAATGAGACCTCTTCTGGCCCCCATTCCAAGTCGCTAACCTTTGTTGGGTAAGCTTGTGCCTCCGAGCTGCCGTTAAAACTGTATCAAAAGTCTGGTAGTTGTGCCCCTCTACCAGCTGTAGAATCACCAGATGAAGTCCTTGCTGGAACCTTATAGTCTTTTTCTACTCTGAGCCGCCATTGCGGGTGCAAATTGACTCAGTCTATAGAATTTTGTCGCATATCCATCCACTGTCTTGCCAGCCTGCTTTAGGCTGAGAAATCTCTGTTGAAGCTCATACCATGCCACAACGCTGAAGTACTTGGCCTTGAACCTGGTACTGAAGCTATCCTAAGGAACCGAATGCCTCATTCTAACCTCTTTTTATGCCCACCAGTTGCGGGCGAGATCCTGAGGCAATAATCTGACTTGATCAAACTTCTCTTCTGCTGGAACCTTTACTGCTACTAAAATGACCTCAATATCCTGAAGCCAAGCATCCGCCATAATGGTGTCCTCCATGCCATTAAAGTACCTCAGGTTAAGTCAAAAAAATCTTCCTGACGCCCCCAACACTAAAAGATAATATAGCATTTACAACGTGCAATTTGCGACGTGCAGTTGCTGTGCGTTGTAAATGATACTCTTTCACAGCGTGCAAATATGTGCACCATGAAAGAGTTGATTTTTGTCTTTTTTACGGCATGTTTGACATGCACGCCGTAATTGAAGACTCATTTACAGTATACATTTTTGCACGTTGTAATTGAAGGCCCATTTACGGCATGCATTTTTGTGTGTTGTAATTGGAGCCTCATTTACGGCATAAATTTTTGCATGTTGTAATTGAAGACTCATTTACGGCAAGCATTTTTGCGCGTTCTAATTGAAGGCTCATTTACGACATGCATTATTGTGCATTGTAAATGAAGACTCATTTGCAACATGCATTTTTGTGCGTTGTAATTGAAGACTTATTTATAGCATGCATTTTTGTACGTTATAATTGAAGACTCATATTCCAGGTAAAACATAATAATAATAAAAATAATAAAAACTAAGCAAACATGTTACGATCCGTACCCTAGAGTAAGGGCACGAGACGTGGGTACGTCCAGCCTACGCCGCAGTGTCGGCGGTAGAACGCTGTCTTAGGTCACAACATCTAACAATTGAAGGTAATAACAGTTATACTCCCCGAATGGGGGTGACATAACAGAATATAACTCAACCACAGCTAAGGTAGAACAGGTAAGATAGATTGATAATGAAAGATAAAATATCCAGAACAGAGAATCACAGAGATACAATCCAGAATTCTAAGTGTCTAAAATAATACATATCTCAGAATATCTCAAAATCTAATACAGTGATCCAAAATAGTAAGACAATCCTAAACTAATGGAGTGTCGTCTACTGCTAATGGATCCTGCTGCTGGTCCAAGTCCAGGCACTCATCTAGTGTGGCACCGTAGTAAGTAGGGCAGAACGCCTCAGCCTCGTCCTCTGTAATATTTCAACAGGTCCAGTCAGGACGAGAACGAGCACATATCTCTCAAACAGTTCATAACAGGTTAGGAGTATAAATCAGGCAATAGAGTAAAATACAGGAAGTGCTGAATGGAAGCACAAGTAAACAGGAGATATTTGTAACTGAAAGTAATACATGATAGTAGAGACTGTAAGTGGCTACGTAATTTAGAGCACAATATGGTTATGTAAACGGCTTGGGGGCACATGAATACAAATAAGGAGGCACATGAATACAGCTACTGGGGATAATGTTCACATAACCAATTCTACTCACCCCGCCCCAATCAATACACAAGAATCCATTCAAGTTATGTCATAAGCATATGAATACAACTAAGATACGTAAAATCATGTAATGAGTAGTACATGAGGCACATGACAAGCACATGAAAGTACATAAGAACATGTAAAAACATGAACTAGTACGAGTACAAGGAGTACCTGATGCACATGATAAAGTACATGAATATGAAATACCCGATGCACCCGTAGAGGGATAACATCTCGGGAAAGGATCCATATAGTACTAATCCGTGAAGATACGTGTCAGCATCATGTAGAGTAATCTAGAGCATGAATATAGTCCCGACAGGTATGAAAAGATCAGAGAATGTACTCGCCTGCTAATTGAATGTCCGAGATGAAAGTACTGTCCGAGGAGTGGTGTCTGGCTCCTATTTAGAACAGTACAAGTCACAACAAGTCCAGAAAAGAAATGAAATGCACTATAATGCGTTTTACATGAATCTAGGTCAATCTAGACCAAAGTCAACTCTTGGTCAACTCTGGTCAACCCTAGAAGTCAAACTAGGTCAACCAAGTCAAACCTAAGTCAAACTAGTCTAATCTAGGTTTAGCAAGTCATTCTAGGTTCACTAAGGCTAAATAGTCTATCTAGATTCCAACTAGGCATACCATGCCTAACCATGCCTAAATCACATAACCACAAGGCATGTCTAATAGTCTATTAGGAATACATCTATCATATAGTCACTATACAATCTCACCCATATCATATCATATCATATCAAATAATATCCCCTATATATATAAATATACATACATCTTCACACATTCCTATATATAACTAATATGTATAGGTACAATACTATGATACATTATATAGGTTACAATTATATATAACAATGCACATATTATATATCTATAGGGATTGGAGAGGGGACACATGAGTATTAGATGTGTGAGTGTGTGTCATAGACTAGGCTTGTGTGTGTGAGCTATCACAAGAGTGCGTGTAATGTTCAAGTGAAAACTGGAAATAACAGGGAATGCAAATCCTGAAACAGTGAGCAACTGTGGGTTTGTGTGTGTTAGATGACAGTGTATAGGAAGGAAAGGAATTCAGTTCTTACGGCAATCCTAAACTCAGGAAAAGACTTAGCTACAGTGAATAAATCAAGTCTAATTTCCATTAAAAGAAAACAGGTTTATAGGACTGAAAGAGGGAACTCAGGTTATTAGAAATTCAGAACTAACTCATGAAACAACAGTCCAATCAACTTATTCTCAGGTTTTCAAAGAACTGAAAACACAAACCCAATCTCAGGTTAATGTTGAACCTCAACACAGTTTAAAACATACCATATCAGGTTTAAAGATAGACAGCATTGCAATCTAATACAAAGGAAACTCAGGTCCACATATTCTCAGGTTTTGACATAATTCATGAATCAAAATTCAGTTGATAGGAAAACATCCCAGGTTTTATACATTAATAGTTTAAAATCAATCAATACCCCACCCATTCTCAACAATTAAACACCAAGTATTAATGGATGACAAAATCTGGAAACTCAGTTATATGCCAATCAAAAGAAAGGAAATCAAAGTAACAGTGTACATTTCAGGTTTTATAAAATTCTCAGAATATAACAGTTTAGGAAAGGGAATGAAATCAGTTTTCAAATCAAAATAATACCCCAATCCCATTCTCAGTTAATCAGTGAACAAAAAGAAATCAATTCAGTCTAAGACATATAAATCAACATTTATAACTCAGTTCAGAATACACATTCTCAGGTTAATGAAGAAAAGAATCATTCAAAAACTCAAGTTTAATAAGCCAATTCGAAAGAAACCCAATCTCATATTCAAAACCTCAAACTCACTACCAAAAGCCGATATTCGAATATAAAAGCTTAGCTAATATGAAATGTAACATGTGGGGATCAAATCAGTTGATAACAACAGGGAAATAGATGGGTTTTGGGAAACTGGAGTTATCAGTGTCAGAGATGTATCAGGAATTGCAGAACTTCCCAAATTCGAACCCATAACTCCACATCAAACCATTTCCAATATGCAACCTATTATAACAGCAATTATATAACATACCTAGGATCTATCTAATAGATAAAAACACAATTTAAAACTATTTAAAATAATTTAATCATAGAACACCATACTGCACACTGATATACACAGTGCACTACACGTGCACAGGCCATAACGTGTCCGACACGACACGAGAGTTCCTGAAACTCTAGGGATCTTGTGTCAGTCATGGACACGACTCATATGTCAAGTTTCAAGGGTTGAAACCCTGTGTACACAGAAAAAACGTGCTCGAGTAGCAGGGGAGAAATCTGCCAGTGCGCGTGGGTGCACGACCGCGTGTCCACGCGCTCGTGTCGACCCAACCCGACACGAAAATGTACTCAATGTCCAAGAAATGCATAAGCGAGATAAAAATGGATTTTCCTATTCAAATACAATACACAAAATCGATCGAAATGCTCTTTGAGGCATTTCGTCGAACACTTTCCTATACACGTGGATACGTGTCCAATACGGACACGAAATGGGTCCAAATTCTAGGGTTTGCCTATCTTACTGTTAGATTAGGGTTAGGACATCCTAGAAATGAAATTTAACAGAATTTAAATGCAATAGAAAGGATTATACCTATAGGTGAACAATGGGTTAAAATCCCCAAATAGAAAGAGTTCCACAAGTCACCAAACTCCCTCAAATTGTGTTCTTCCTGAAAATACTCATTAACAACAGCAAGAATACTAATATTAGGTCCTATTGTAATTTGTTTGGAGGAATTTGGAGTTAGAATGGACTTTCTAAGAATTTACAAAGATGGAGACTCACCTCTTCCAAATGGCAATGGTTTCCTAAAGAGGCAAGCCCTAATTTCAAGGTGCTATTAATAGGGGGAGGGACACACTATGGCCGGCCAGAAATTCTAGGGTTAGGGCTTGGTTCAAAGGGTGTGGGCCTATGGGCCATAAGCCTTTAAATCATAAAATGACTTGTGATTTCACAAGCCATTCCTTAATCAATCTAGCTCCTAATTTCCCCAAATTAATCCCAATGAGCTAAACCTCACTAACTTAAGTCAACCTTGGTTTTCATATCCTAACCACTTAGTCATGACCTAGGTTAGCCACTAGGTTAGTCTCCAAGGTCAACATAAGTCAAAGTCACTAAAACACCAAAATGAATTATTCTAAAATCACTTAAAAATCACATTAATTATAAATAATAATAATAATTCCAAATTAACTCCAAAATTTTGAAAATGACCAAAATACCCTCAAACTAGAAAAGTGGTAGTGACAAAACAACAACAAAACTTCTAAAAAATCATTCTTAAAAATGAAAAAGAAAAATTATTGGATTTTGTTCTCAAGAAAATGAAAAAATAAAAATTTGGAAAAACAATATACAAAATATTCTTAAAGGATATAATGGTTATATTTTGTGGATAAATTATTCATTAGAATATACCCAATTTTTTAAAATAAATTTTTATAATATAAATTAAATATATAAAAAAATTTACCCTAAATTTGTGCAAAAAGAAAAGATGATAAAAACAGTTATCTAATATTAAAATGGCGAACATTTAATAACTATCAATTTTATATAAAAAAGTTTAAATTTCAAATTTTCATCCCTCTTTTCGTTCACTCTTATATTTTTATTTCCCTCTTTTTTAGTTACCCTTCTTGTATAAATGAAGACTCAGTTACGACATGTATTTTTGTGCGTTGCAATTGAAGACTCATCTATGGCATGCATTTTTACTCGTTGTTATTGAATACTCATATTTCGGATAAAATATAATAAAAATAAAAAAGAATAAAAAGAATAAAAACTGAGAAAACAACAAAATAAATCTTTTAAAATACAAAAATCATTCTTAAATAATGAAAAAGAGAAATTATTGGATTTATTTCAAAAAATAAAAAAACCAAAAAAACTAAAAAACCAAAATTTAAAACAATAAATAAATAAGAATTATTGAAAAAATGGTATAAGAAAATTATATTTTTAAAGGATATAATGATATATTTTGTTGATAAATTATTTATTGGATATGCCAATTTTTAAATATAAATTTTTATGACATAAAATAAATATAAAAATGAAATTTTTATCCTAAATTTGTGCAATAGGAATAGATGATAATAACAATTATATAATAAAATGACAACATTTAACAAATACCAATTTTATATAAAACAAAAAGTTTAAATTTCAAATTTTATTTCCCTCTTATATTTTCATTTTTATTTTTTAGTTACCCTCATAAATTTTCTCCAGTTAAAATTTTCAGCACAAATTTTACATGCATTTTTTCGTTTCCCTCCTACGCTTTTTTATTTTCAAAACTATGTTTTCATAGTCCCTAGGGGTGCAACTCGGACGGGCTAAACCCGAGCCCCATCGGGTAAACCCGCTAGTGGGTTGGGTTAGGGTTGATGATACTTGGGCTCGAGCTTGGGTTCGGGTTAAAATATTTGAACCCGATCAAAAATTGGATTGGACTCGGGTTCATATGTCGCGTTACCCGAAGAACCCGAACCTGACATACATATAAATTATATATATATATATATTTATGTATAGATTGTTTCATACTTTCTAAATAAAATTTAAATCCTAAATTTATCAACCCAAACTCTTCAGCTCCTTCTAAATCTCATGTTAGTTTGTATTTTGCAATGGTTGTTGCTTAATTGTTATTTGATTATGTGTTTAATATTAATCTTATTTTAAATTATTTTAAATATCATATTAGAGCTCGATAAACCCATTGGACCCGACCCAACCCGAGTTTCCTTCGGGCTCGGTCTTGGGCTTCATATGTTGAACCTGAGGTCGGGTCTGACTTAGGCTCGGGCTAGGATTATCATTCATCGGGTTGGGCTCGGGCTGAACTCAAACCCGACCCAATCCACCAGAGTTGCATCCCTAATAGGCCCGCACAAATTTTTAGATTCATGAACAAATTTCACATGCTCTAATTATTTGCATTTCAAAACATTAACCTATGTTTTCATTTTTCTATGTCCAATGCAACAGCCAATCACACTAGCCAAAACCACCTATAGCGGATCCCTATCCATGTCCTCTTGCCAAAGCAAATCTTTTTCGTCCATTTCCAGCCAAATCCAACGTTCCCAGAACCACCCATACCTAAAATTTCAATAATTCACCCCCACCAAAACTTAAAACATTCTGCCATTTTCCTCTGCAATACAAACCTTCCATCCACCATTTCCCTTTGTTGAAGTTGTGCGTGGACTACCACGGAGGCGACGGGTTGGAACAGATCGGGCAGAGGTTCCTTTGGGTGGTGTGTAGCCCCTCCAATAACCCGGCCAACTCGTCATAAAGGAGCTGAAGGCGAGGATCGAGAAGCTGAAGCATTGACCAGCGGCGACGTATCGGGAATTTTTGACACAGAGGCCGATAATTACTGTGAGGTCGCGAACGAGGCCGAGCTGTTGCATGTGGTGGATGTCAGGTTCTAGGATCCGATGTTGGAGGTGGTCCTGGTCACCGCGGGCTCGGCGAAGAGGTTCCTGTTCTACAAGGCCGTCAGGGTCCTCCTGGCGGAAGGTGCGGAGGTCGTGAACGCCAGCTTCTTGATGGTGAATGATAAGGTCTTCTACAGGGTTCACTCACATCGAGCGGCACCATCGTGGACCGGGCTGGACAGTTCGAGAGGTTTCAAGAGACTGAGGAACTGATGCAATGAGTTTCCGAGAGACTGAAATTTGCAGCTTAATTAGTTTTGATACAGTTACGACCCTTAGTTTTTCATTGGACTATGTAGGAAGAAGTGGGAGTTTTTTTTTGAGGAATTGAACCAATAGCACCAATCCCAGGGTTTTTTTGCAAAACCTAAAAACCTAGTATTTTTTTGTTGGTTCTTCTTGATTCCTATTTTTCCACTCCTCCATAGTTCCTAGAGTCTATTGAAAAGTTGAGAATTATATATATTATTATGACAAAGAGAGTTATGTTTGTGATGTGTTCGATGAATTTACTCTTCCATAAACTATCGGTAATGTCTATTTTAATTTCTACCAAACTGTGAGTTGCTTGTAATTATAAACAATGTTTAGGGAAAGAGTATCGAAATATCTGTTATATTCATTATGCTTGAAGAATTGTAACCTGATTTTGATTTATATGATTATAGATTGGGTATTGGCTTGTAATTGTAGACTGTGTATTGGGAATAAAATATATATCGAAATATATGTTATATTCATTGTGCTTGAAGAATTGTAACCTGCTCATTAATGTCTAAGAAAATAAATTTAATTTTTAGGCTCAATATGGCCACAAGTTTTTATATATATATTTTTCATTCCTAATGGTCATTTACGGCGTTCGAATGCGTGTTGTAAAAAGATGAAGAGGATCATTTACAACATTCGAATGCACGTTGTAAAAAAATAAAGAAGGTCATTTACAGCGTTCTAATGCGCGTTGTAAAAAGATGGCAATAGTCATTTGCAGCTTTCGTAAGCGCGTTGTAAAAAAATGGAGAGGATCATTTACAGCATTTGAATGTGCATTATAAAAAGATAGAGATAATCATTTACAGCATGTGGATGCGCACTATAAATAATAGGATCATTTACGGCATGGCCTTTTATGGCACAAAAATATACGCCGTAAAACATCTTTTACGGCATGTTTCGCATGCCGTAAATGATCATATTTCTTGTAGTGCAAGTCAGCCCTGACACTCCTTTCAAGAGCTAACTGTAACCCTTGATTCAGTAGCACATTATGTTCCTGCTACTGGGTCTGTTGTTGCTGATGGGCTGCCACCTGACGCTGCTGAGTGGCCAAAAATCCTTGGATAACTTCCAGTAGTGTTGTAGCATCGGCTACTGCTGCCGCTGCCGCTACCGCTGGTGGTGCATGAGTTTCTGGTACCTGCTGCTCCACCGACTCTGACAATACTTCCATTCGAATCTTCCCAAGGGAAGGTACTCCTTCATGTTGCTTCCCTATCGAGCCATGCTCTGTCGAACGTTCCTTCACGTTGGCCTCGCCAGCTATTGAGAAAGAAGCACCCCGATAGGGAAAGATATAGGATATCAATAGACAGGATGAGGAAGAATCGAGGATGCAATTCAAGTTAACAACCAAAGTGAGGAAAGGGAATATGAGACAAAAGATCCAAAGGAAATAGGTTCGATTAAGACTCCTATAATAACAACACCCTACATGTATGAAAGTCAGACCTACATGGGCCACCACTAAAACCTTACCATGCCTCAGTACCAAAATACGGAGATGAACTAGGCCAGCTACCCCGTATAAGGTGCAAAGACATCATACAGCATTTATGGCAATCAAGAAACTAGGGGTGCATGCTATAATCAAGTCTATTATGGTCTCACATAGCATCTACGTCTCAATCAATCAAGCAGTTAGTAACAACTAATGAACATATAAGATAAGCAGTAAGGCATCTCCGACGCTTCATCAAAACGATCATATGAAACTAGCTTTATAAATCAGCTAGCCCAAAGAGTCATAAGTACATAATCATATTCAGCTGCAGTCTAATTTAATTACAATTATGCACAGAGACTATATATATCTAGAATAACCAGCTAAACAGGTGTCGATGGCTAAATGCCAAAACAAAACAGATAATACTAGAGTGGTGGAGAAGAAACCCACTCGAGTCCCCCGATAGCCATGCTCCTAGTATGTACTTTTGTTGTCAGAGAGGAAGGCTGGATCCTCAGGCTCTGCTACAAGATCTGGCCAAACAAAACTAGCAGGGTCAACCCCGAATAGCAAGTACCATAAGGGAGCACAAAAGAGTGAGATAAAACCCAAGCATAATAATAATAAATAAGACCTAGCTTATGAGTTATAGGATTATAACTTATCTTCGCAACCATACGGTACCCCTGCAACCAAACAAGGACAAACGTGCCAATATCATGATGGGATAAGACACTTCCTATAACCATGGTCAAGTTATGGACTTTCGATCGTATCCTCGATCCACGACCTGTCATAGCACGATAGCCTAACCCACCAACCAAACGAGGACATAAGTTGGACTATGCACCATGATAGTCTATGTTTCTCGGCTACCAACGAAAGGTAAAAGGCACAAGCAAGTCATTTTTTATACGGCCAATCATATCTATGGCTTTCTATATTTGGCAGGGTTATCCCCGTAATGCTTCTATAGAAATTCTTAGGTCGTGTCATTTCCAGTAGGGCTAGCCAATCCTTATTATATACGCGTAGCACATTATTTATGCACCAATCCCCCAAAAGGCTACCGTACGAAATATACAATACATAGCACATAGGAGTCAGATATAGTTATCCATTATAGGCAGATTAAACTTTATTCGTGATGACCAACCCGACACGTCAGGATGGACCTAGGGTGGCGAGTATGACATTCCCTCAAGATTCTTTCACTACCAATGCATTTACCACTTACGTTGCCTAATTTAAACCCTATATTGGTCTTGGATTCACATGTCGTGGCTACATGTTCATCCTCTAGATGTCATATATTAGTATGAGTACCCTAAGTAAGAATCTATATTGGCTCGTGAAGTCCCACATACGAATCTCGTCTTAGAGTAATGTATCACGCAACACACCACGCTATTGGTACTAACAATTTATCATATATGTGATGGAAGCTTGGAATGTACTGACATATAACGCATATGAACTCTTAGCACATGAGATAGCTTGTCAGTTCCCACATTGATTGCACTAGCACATGCATAGGTAGTTAGGTTGGGAATGAAGATCGTCACATTGTCAGATGATAGTTGCAAGCACCTGGGTCGTTAGGAACATAGGTGCGTGGGTCACGTGGTCTCATGTGCCATAGGCACAGCGGGTCAGGCTAAGAAGAGAAGGCGCATAGGCCCATAGAAAACCATGTGTTGGGACAATATGGTGTACGGTACGTGTGGCACGGGCCTACGGCGTACAGAAAACAGTCACACATCGTACGGGGAACGAGTGCGAGCGCACGGGCACAAAACTGGCACGCGACGCACGAGCATGCGAGGTTCAAGCACGCGGCACGTGACACGCACAAACAAAACTACCCAAGGAACACGAAGCATGAAAGCACAACACGCGGAGCACGAAAGCACGACGTACGAGGCACGAGCATATGGGACACAGACAAAACTGCCAACGACATACGGAGCACGAAAGTACGGTACACGAGTACATGAGGTACGAGGCACATAGCGTGTGTAGACAAAACTGCCTACGGTGCACAGAACGCGAAAGCACTGCACACAGGCTCATAAAAGTGCGAGGCGCTAGCATGTGGTGCGAGGCACGTGCCGTACGTAGACGAAACTGCCTATGGTGTGCGAAGTGCGAAAGCACGGAGCACGGGCGCTCGCGGTGCGCGCAGAAGGGTCATTGTCCCAGGCAGCAAGCTTTTGGCCATGGAGTTCTTAAACTTCCAATGTTCGTAATTTGGGCCGTAGGACCCGGATTTGGGCAAAATAAGGTCAAAACTGAATAAAATCAAATTATCTACATCATGGAACCACTAGATTTTGAAAACCACCAAGTTTGATAGATCAAACCATAAAAACCTATAAACCCTAGTTTTAGAAACTTAGATCTACACAAAAATAGCATTACAATCAAAAAAACCAAGTACTAAACTTGTAGAGAATTAGAAAATGAACAATCTAGACTAATAATATCAAAGGAAAAAAATTTAGAAATAAAAATACAAGAAATCTCTCCATTTGAGCAAGGTGTACTTGCCTAAAAAGCTTGTCGAGGAAAATAAATGAAAAGTTATGAGGAGAGGGAGAGAGAGAAAGAGAATATTTATAGTGGGGGTCGTTGGCTTCATAAAAAAAACCTAACACTAATCATGTCCTAACTATGTAACTAATGGTATATTTAAATGCTACATGCTATAACTACCAATTAATTATATGGTGCACATGAATAAATATCGGATACCATAAGCAGGAATCAAGAAGGCAAATATGTACATCGAGAATGGAGAGTAACAAGCGCCGAGCTTATTTTCGTCAGATTGTGACACGACCTTCTCGTTAGAAGAGAAAATGGTCTCCAGTAGAGTCGCCAGCTTGTTCGCCATTAAAATGTTTGGGATGAACTTTATATATAATCACAAATAGAACAGAGTATAAGGTAGGATCTCGTTAGATTCCTAGGAGTGCACTTTTATTTTTATCTGGAAATCGTGGCGATAGAGAGGTGATTCTTTACTCCGTTGACGATCTAACGACGATCTCGGACTCTCTGAAGGTTTGAGTTGCTCTGGAATGGGCAGTGACTTGAAGAGGATTGAAGCTCTTACAAGTGATCTGGATGTTAAAGTGGTTGAAAAGTTGAAGATCCGAAGCTCTTGAATGAAAGAATGGTCCTTCTATTTATAGGCAACAGAATGATCCATTTATGTGCATATATACAATGCACACATAGATTTTTTGCACGTTTGGATACCATGTGTCTGACTTTGTTGGACGCATAGATGATGTGCTGGGGAGCTAGGGCTAAATTTGTTTAAACTGCACTGTTAAGCTGCAGAGGAGCTGACATATGGCAGTTGTTGAGATTTGATTGTTGCTAAGATCTTGGGCGATTGACACCCGTTCATAGGCAGCACTGAGTCAATGACACATGGCACATATCTATTTCTCAAAGATCTTGGCTTGACTTGAGTGGATGCGCCTAGGATCTAGCGCGTGAAGAGGCTTGATACGTGACTTTTAAGGTCAAATAACAAGTCTGGGCACACGGCTTTAGAAGTGCATGCTCTGTTTGGGTGCATGGTTGTAGCGGCGCATGCGAAGGGACCCGTCAGCCACGTAACAGAGCGCAGCTGTAACCGATATAGAGCGATGATTGCGTCTCTTTGTTTCCTGCAAAAGCTGTCAACTGTTCAGACTTCCAGACGCGTGCTACTGTCATTTTTATCATTTAAATGCTTCGATGGATGGAGTGCTTATGGGGCACATTAGTCGTGCAGCGTATGGGGCTGACGAGCACATAAGCTGAATGGTGCATCTTCTTTAGTCAGCCTTGTTGAGTCTTTCGAGGATGACTTTGACTTAGCTGATTTTGGGATGGCAAATTCATCACTATTAATACAAGTTCATTGTACTGACTTCGAAAAAGTTGCCACTTGGCACATGGGTTTGATTTGCCCTGGCCTATAAATAGCAGTGTAGAGAGTTTGCCCATTCATTTCATCCAAACTTCTCTTTTGAGATAAACTCGACCATCCTCCTCCTTGGAAAGACTACGGATTATAGATCTTCTCATTCAAAGAAGCTTTGATTTTGATGATGAACTCTTTCAGAAGACTGATATGAGCCGGGAGAGCTATGGACACAACAGCTTATGTTCGAGCCCATTGTCGATAGTGTTCTTTTACGAGGTGGCATTGGGTGCCTGTTGCATCCAAAGATTGAGATCGTCGTGTCCCGACTTTCGTTATGCTGGAAGAGCCACCGTGTCACGACCCGCACCCTAGAGTAAGGGCACGAGACGTGGGTACGTCCAGCCTACGACGCAGTGTCGACGGTAAAATGCTGTCCTAGGTCACAACATCTAACAATATAATGCTAAGCAGTTTATACTCCCCGAATAGGGGTGACATAGCAGAAAGTAAACTCAATCACAACTAAGAAAGAAGAAGCACGATATGATATAGAACTCAAAGAAATACAGATGATCAGTAGAGTCTAAGTGTCTAAGATAACATCTCAGCAACATCCAGAAATACAAATCTCAAGTACAGAGTATGAAAGAATATATACAATCCAGATCCCAAATGACAGTAATAGTAAAACCTAGACTAGGGAGCCTCAGTCTCTATAGCTAATGGATCCGGCTGGAAATCCGGATCACTGGTGTCATCTAGAGCTTCCCCGTAGTAGGTATCCACACAGGCCTCCTCCTCGTCCTCTGTAATATTTTTAATAGGTCCAGTCAGGACAAGAGCGTGCACAATACATCTCAACAGATCATAGCAGGTTAGAAAATATAATCATGCAGTAAAGTAAGATACAGGAACTGAAAGAAAGTTCAGAATGTAAACCGAGAGAGAACTGTAATAGAAATATCTACTATAAATAAAGAACTAACAGTGGCTAGTGAGTCAGAGTACAATATAAACATGTGAATGGCATATGAGATTCTGATAAGACACTACGGAGGTGATCAGATGAGATACTACTTGGATATTATTCACATGTCTACTTCTACTCTCCCGTACCCCCAATCAATGCACAAGGATCCAGCCAGGTTATGTTATGATCCATGCAACGGCCCACAAGGGGTGATACATGGTAGGCCCAAAAATGGGTGATTCTAGGAATGTCTATAAATGGGTGATTCAAGAAAGACTCTGTGATCATGAGAGTACATGTCACAAGTGATAAATGAACCATGAAGCATAGTGATACACCATGTAAGTGAAACGTACGGAACATGTAGTATCCGATGCTCCCTGAGGGGATAACATCTAAAGAAGGGATCTATATAGTACTAATCCGTGTGACCAACGTGACAGTATCAAGTAAAGTAATTTAAAGCAGGAAAATAATTCTAAATAGGATATGAAATGATCAGAGAATGTACTCGCCTGCTATCTGTGTGTCCAAGATGAAAGTACTGTCCGAGGAGTGGTGTCTGGCTCCTATTTAGAACAACACAAGTCATAACATGTCCAGAATGGTAATAAGATGCACTACAATACATTCTACATGAATCTAGGTCAATCTAGGCCAAAGTCAACTCTTGGTCAACTCTGGTCAACCCTAGAAGTCAAACCTTGGTCAACTATGGTTAAACTAGGTCTAACAAGTCTAAATTAGGTCAAACACTACTATACTAGACTATACTAACATCACACATTGCATCCATAGGCTATAGTCCTAGACTAATACACACACATTAGGAAACCATATTATACCTATATACCTATACCTATACATCACATTATAGGTACATACATATATATATATATATATATATATATATATATATATATATATATATATATATATATATATTTATATATATATATATATATATATATATATATATATATTTATATATATATAATTTTTTATATATATTAATATATATATATATATATATATATATATATATATATATATATATATATATATAAATATATATATAAAATATATATATATATATATATATATATATATATATATATATATATATATATATATATAGATGCATATTTACATACTATTTACAAGTATCTATACTAAATACATACATATACTACATATATAGATATACATATATTACATATATACATGCATAAATATACATAGGGAGATAGAAAGATAGAGAGATAGAAAGAGGAGTGAGGGAGAGTGACAAGTGTGTGAGTGTGTGATAGAGAGTGAGTGAGTGTCAATAGGACAGTTTAGTGTGTGTGTGTAGGTAGGATGTGTGTGTGTGTGTGTCTATCAATGAAGGGTGTAACATGTCAGTCCAAAACTGGACAGTGAAGAGTGTGTATGTAAGTGAGGGTTCTGTCAAGTGAGGATGTGTGTGAGTGTGAACTAAGGGTCAGTCCAAATCTGGACAGTAAAGGGGTCAAGTGCACTACAAGTTTGTGAAGTGTGTGTTCTCAGTTTACAGGGGGTTAGAGAGGTTAAGGGACACAATGTGTTAGCAGTTTAAGGAACCTACTCAGTTCATAACAGGGGTAAATCTTAGTTTTCAAAACCATTTCATGCATTCTTCTATTCTCAAATTTTACAGTTCAACATTCATATAGAACCTAACTAGAAAAACTGTAAATAAGGGACTGATTTTAGTCCTAAATCAAGTAACTCAAACTGGAAAATGAGGGCAGTGAATAACTGGGAAGAAAATAATTCAGTGTTCATTTCTATTGGTAATAGCTCAATCATTCAAATACTCAAAACTGGAAAATGTGGACTGTCAAGTCCTAATACCAAAGTAAAACCCAAACTGGGAATAAGAGGACTGTGCTGACCACAATCTCAGGTTTTAATATATTTCAAATTTTAAAAACAGTCCAACCACATTCCACTCCCATTTTCGAAATCAAAACACAACCAAAATCACCCAAAATTTACACACAAGTAGAACACATATAGGAGAACAACATTAGGGACTTAAACATACAAATTAGAGCTTCTAACTATGTTAATTTGGTTGCCAAAGTTTAATTTAGAAAACTGGAAAATACTGAAATGTAAACTGGTATCAGGATTTTAGGGTAAATAGAAATTATAATTCGAAAACATGTTAACATGCCAATACATTGGTTGGTAAACAAGGAGTGGGGTGTGAACATGTCATTCAGTGTCAATGTGTCCCACCACGAGGACACAGACGTGTCTAAATGAAGAAAACCCAATATCAACACAAACTGGACAATGCACAGTGCACTGTCTCGTGCACGAGTATACGCGTGTCGTGACTGTGTTACAGGCCAAACCAAGCTTCGTGCTCACAACCCTAGGTTCCCCTAGTGTCCACCTAGGTTCGTGTCATCCTGATTTGGGTCCTAGCATGTCGTGTCCAAAGTTCTAGGGCCGTGTCCGAAGCTATTAACACACGTGCACAGTGTAGTGGAGTCCCATTGCGGTGTCAAGTGCTCATCCGACATGATACGAGAGTGTCTCAAACTTTGAGGACCTCGTGTCAGTGTCTGCCCCTAGGGCTGTATCCAATCTTTGGTGTCCACGTGTCGTATTATGTTCGATACAGCCCCCGAGTAGCAGAACAGTGTGTGCGGTGTCTGAACCGCGTGTTCGTGTCCAAATCTCGACCCGACACGACACGAAATGCAGCTCAGTCCAACAGAAATCCATAAGCCACACGAAAACAATAATTTCTATTCAAACACTTTCCTAAAAACAGATCGAAATCCCCTTTGGGGCATTTCAACAAACACCTACATGTAAGGAGTGATACGTGTCCATTTAGGACACGAAATGGACACGAAATGCCACAAATTTCTAGGGTTAGCTAGGGGACACCTAGATCTAGACTAATATGCAATAATAACAGCAATTTCAATAAGTTTTGAAGGAATTACCTATAGGTGTCAAAAACCAAAGAAAGCTCCAAAGAGGGGGTGTCTCCTTGCTCCCCAAACTTCACCAAATTGCTAACAAACTGAAAAATAAATTATACACATAGCAAGAATACCTAAATTAGAACCTATTGCAATTTGTTTAAGGGAAAAAGGAATTAAATTGGATTTTCTATGAATTATTGAAGTTGGGGATTTACCTCTTCTTTAAACTTGTGATCTTTCCTAAAAGAGGCTAGCCCTAAGTGGTGGAGAGTATAAATGGGGGGGGGATTCCCAATGTGGCCGACCAAGCTAGGTTAGGGTTAGGGTTTACATGGTATGGGCTATGGGCTTTTATGGGCTTAAGTCACTAATCATGACTTGTGAAGTCATAAGCCATTTATCAAACTCTATTCTAATTCTTATTTCCAAATTGGTTCTAATGACTAGGATATGATTAACTTAAACCAAACTAGGGTTTCATAATCTAACCAAGTCACTAAAACTAGGGTTAGTTTCTAGGTTAGTCTCAAAAGTCAACACTAGTCAAAGTCTAGAATATCACTCAATTAAATTATACCAAAAATTATATAAATTCTAATAAATCTCAATAATTCACAATAATTCCAAATAATTCCCAAAAATCTAAAAAGACCAAAATACCCCCATACTAGAAATATGGTAGTGACAAATCTACCCTCCTTAAAAGAATTTCGTCCTCGAAATTGAAAAGCGAAATGCAATTGATGAGAATGATAGAAAGTATACCTCACGGTCCAAAAAGATATGGGTATCGCTCGCGCATCTCATCCTCCCGCTCCCAGGTAGACTCTCCTGGAGAATGATGCCTCCATGCAACGCGTACCAAGGGTATCACCTGGTTTCTCAGTACCTTCTTCCGTCGATCCAGAATCTCCACTGGCTGCTCTGGATAGCTGAGAGAAGGCCCAACCTCAATCTCTGAATGATCAAGCACATGGCTAGGGTCAGCCAAGTACCATCTCAACTGTGATACATGGAATACGTTGTGGACCACCACTAGTGCAGGTGGCAAGTCTAGCCGGTAAGCCACGTCGCCGACTCTCCCGCTGATAACGAAAGGGCCGATGAAGCGCGGGCTAAGCTTCTCACCTCTACCTAAACGTATCGTACCACGAGTCGGAGATATCCTCAAGAAAACCTGGTCTCCAACCTAATCACAAGCAAGGTCTCAATTTAATTATGATAAACAAACATGATCAATAAACACAATAAATAACCTAAATCTAATCCTACTCTAATCTGTACCTCAAACTCCAACGTCCTCCGGTGGCTATCGGCCCAGTGCCGATGTCTGTCCTGCGCCACGCGAAGTCTATCCCTAATGAGCTTCACCTTCTCGACTGCGTCAACAACCATCTCTGGTCCCAGTAAAGCTCGCTCACCAACATCGTCCCAAGATAATGGTGTACGACACCTACGCCCGTACAGAGCCTCGAACGGTGACATCTTAATACTGGCCTAAAAACTGTTTTTGTAAGCAAACTCCACCAAATGTAGATGATCCTCCCAGGAACCTCCAAAGTCCAAGACGTACGTCCGCAGCATATCCTCAAGTGTCTGAATAGTCCATTCTGACTGTCCGTCCGTTTTGGGGTGGTATACGGTACTAAACTTGAGCTGAGTGCCCAAGCTAGTCTGCAGAATCCTCCAGAAATGGGAAGTAAAGTGACTATCCCGATCTGAGATGATACTGATCGAAACCCCATAATTCCTGACTATCTGCCGCATGTACATCTCCGTAAGACTATCTGTAGACGTACCCACCTTGAATGGCAAGAAGTGGGCCGATTTGGTCAACCTGTCAACGATGACCCAAATCGTGTCTTTTCCTCCTGGTGTACGCGACAATCCAGATACGAAATCTATAGTGATATGCTCCCACTTCTACTCGGGAATGGGCAATGGCTGCAACAATCTACCGGGCCTCTGCCTCTCTGCCTTAACCTGCTGACAGATCAAGCACCAAGCTACGAAGCGAGCCACCTTCCGCTTCATCCCGTACCACCAAACATGCTCCCTCAGATCTCGGTACATATTGTTGGAACCAGGGTGTATAGAGTACTGAGATCTATGGGCCTCCTGTAAAACCTGCTCCCTGAGCTCTCCGCTGGGCACACATAACCTGGAATCGTGCCTCAAGGCACCATCCTCTGCAAGAGAAAACTCGCCATCCACCAGCCCTGCCCGAACCTGCTCTCGGAGACACCACAGAGCAACATCCTCAAACTGTATCGACTTGATCCTCTCCACCAAGTCCGACTGAATCTGCAGGCCCCACAACTGCATCTGAACTCCGGGCACGATCACCTCAATCCCAAGGCTCTCCAAGTCAGTAAGCAAGTGACGGTCCGTGGTTAAACACATGGCTGTTGGATACCTACTCAAGGCATCGGCAAACATGTTGGCCTTCCCTGGGTGATACTGAAGTGATATGTCGAAGTCCTTCATCAGCTCTAACCATCTACGCTGCCTCATGTTGAGCTCTTTCTGTGTAAACACATACTTTAAGCTCTTGTGATCTGTAAAAATCTCCACCCTCTCTCCATACAGATAGTACTTCCACAACTTCAGAGCAAATATCACTGCTGCAAGCTCCAGGTCGTAGGTAGGGTAGTTCTTCTCATGGGGACATAATTGCCTGGAAGCATAGGCAATCACCTTTCCATGCTGCTGTAAGACGCAACCCAGCCCCTTCCCTGAAGCGTCACTATAAATAGTGAATCCCCCAGATCATGAAGGCAATGCCAGAATCGGAGCTGTCGTAAGCCGCTTCTTCAACTCATCAAAAGCTGCCTGACACTCCTCTGACCAAACATACTTAGCATCCTTCCGGGTCAACTGAGTCAACGGCTCTGCAATCCTGGAGAAATCCTGCATAAATCTCCTATAATATCCTGCCAGCCCCAGGAAGCTCCTGATCTCTGCCACTGAAGTTGGCACTACCCATGCCTCAACTGCTACGATCTTCTTGGGTTCAACTGAGATCCCATCTCCAGTCACCACATGCTCCAAAAATTTAACCCGATCAAAGAAAAACTCACACTTGGAGAGCTTCCCATAAAGCTGCTCCTTCCTGAGAGTCTCCAGCACTATCCTCAGATGCTCCTCGTGCTCCTCCTCAGTCTTTAAATATACCAAGATGTCGTCAATGAATACCACTACGAACTGATCCAGGTACTGGTGGAACACCTTGTTCATTAAGTTCATAAACACTGCTGGTGCATTGGTTAGCCCAAACGGTATAACCAAAAACTCAAACTGCCCGTACCGCGTCCTGAAAGCGATCTTGGGAATATCCTCCCTCTTCACCTTCACCTGGTGATAACCTGACCTCAAATCAATCTTGGATAACACCCGAGCTCCGCTCAACTGATCAAAGAGATCATCGATCCGCGGCAGTGGGTATCTTTTCTTGATCATCATGTTGTTGAGTGCCCTGTAGTCAATACACATCCGTACTGACCCATCCTTCTTCGGCACAAACAATAATTGTGTACCCCATGGCGACGAACTCGAACGGATGAAGCCCATGTCCTGCAGCTCATCCACTTGCTTCTTCAGCTCCACCAACTCACCGTTGTTCACCCAATAGACATGCTGAGAGACGGGTTTCGCTCCTGAAACCAAGTCTATCGAGAACTCAATGTCTCTGTCTGGTGGAAATCCAGGCAACTCCTCTGGAAAAACATCAATATACTCTGCTGTTAAGGGGTGTGGAATCGTCTGCTCCTTAACCGAGACTCCGCAGAAAACTCTGTTGCTCTGCTCCGCCTGGCATCTGGAGTACTCGAACTTTGGCTCCCCCGGCACTCTGAAGAGAACTCCACCCCCTCTGCAATCAATGCTGGCGTGGTGCCTACTCAACCAATCCATACCGAGTACTATATCATAGTTCGGCAATGGCATTACGAGCAGGCTCATCTCCAACTCACGGCCTTCCAAAACAACACTTCGACACTTATAAACATCACTCACGAGGATAATACCACTGTCGGTCGTGATCTTGTAAGTC
The DNA here is from genome assembly GCA_029216955.1 of Iris pallida. Lineage (NCBI taxonomy): Eukaryota > Viridiplantae > Streptophyta > Magnoliopsida > Asparagales > Iridaceae > Iris > Iris pallida. Next base: position 6,428,367 of record JANAVB010041618.1, on the reverse strand, counting down.
CTAGGCAACGATTCAGCAATGATATAGTGTCTAATCGCAAATAATACTGATATGAAACTATGCGAAGCACCAAAATCGAATAACGCAAAAGCTGGACTAGAGTCGAGAAGAACCGAACCTGCGATCAGCTCTCCTATCGCCTCTGCGTCCTCGGCCGCCATGGCGAAAGCTTCCCCCTGCTGGCCTCCCCTGGCCTGCTGGTGCTCTAGCTCCTCCTTCCTGAGCTGCTCGTACTACAAGACACTCCCTCATCTGGTGGTCTGCTGAACCATATACCAGGCACTTGCCCAGTCTCTTCCTATACTCGTTCCACCCGTGCCCCGGCTTCTTACAATAAGCACAGGTGGTGGCCTGCTGCCTCGGTGTCTGCTGCTGATGCTGCACTGGCTGATGCCTTGGCTGCTAAAACTGCTGCGGCTGGAACCTCTGCTGCTGGTGGTCCTGCTGCTGAAAGTACGGCCTCTTGGCCGGTCCTCCGCTACTGCTGCCTTCCTGGAAGTCTCGCCCCCTCTTGATCCTAAGCTCAAGATCATCCTCTGCAGCTAATGCGTCCACTAGGATCTCCTCAAAGGTAGCGCTGCGGGCATTCTTGGTGTAGGACTTGACCTCCTTTACCAAGCCCTTCCGGAACCTCCGGGCCTTCATCTCCTCCGACAAGCCCTCTACAAATCTGCTCAGGCGAAAGAACTCTCATGCGTACTCCTCCACGGACTGGCTCCCCTGGACTAAGGCCTCGAACTGAGTCTCGAGGGCTCCCAGCGCTACATTCGGGAAGAACTTCTCCTTGAACAGCTTCTTGAATGCTGCCCAAGTCTGTCCTGTAGTACCAAACCTCAGGTCGGTCTGGTACCACGTACGGGCCAGATCCTGCATCATGCTGGCCGCTGCCTTAATCTGGAGCCTTATCGGGATCTCAGCCAACCTGAATATCTCCTCCATGTGCTCAATCCACTCGTCGGCATACAAGATCCCCTTTGTCCCTCGGAAGTCCCGTAGGTGCTTCTTCTAAAAATCTTGGATGCCCTTCTCCCGTAGCTGGTGCGGCTGCGGGGCTGCCGCTGGCTGAGCTACAACTCTCTCTACCGCAGTCACGGCCAGATCAATACCTCGGCTGAGCTCTGCTGTGTGCCTCTGTTGCTGGGTCTGCTGACCCTCCATATACTGCCGGAAGAAGGCTAACAGCTAAACGGTGTCAACTGTCCCCGAAGGTGGCTACTGCTGCTGAAGCACATCCGGAATCACCGGACTCGGCTCATGCCTCACAGGTGGAGGAGCTCCTCCGAAAGCAGCTGAAATACCTACCCCAGCTGGCATGACTGGGGCTGCGGTACCAGGGGCTGGCTGTTGAGTATGAGAGGTGGCAGACCTCTCATCGGCGTCCCCATAGCCCTGGCGATATGATCTCGTCTCAACCATCCTGGAGACAGATCAAAAAGAAATAATTGCTGAGAATGAGTCGAAATATCAAGGGAGGACAGTTTAAATTCAAAGGAAGACAATAAGCAGCAAAATTTAGATATACGAAATTTGATAAAGAGTTTTCCTAATGTGATTGAGTACCTTCAAAAATTTCCTAATTCTACCGCAGGCTGCAGTGATATTCTAGTTCGAATACCACTATATTTCTAAACTAGACCTGCATGGACCACCACTAAAAATGTGTCACGACCCGTACCCTAGAGTAAGGGCACGAGACGTGGGTACGTCCAGCCTACGCCGCAGTGTCGGCGGTAGAACACTGTTCTAGGTCACAATATCTAACAATATAATGCTAAGCAGTTTATACTTCCCGAATGGGGGGACATAGCAGAAAGTAAACTCAATCACAACTAAGGAAGAAGAAGCACGATATGATATAGAACTCAAAGAAATACAGATGATCAGCAGAGTCTAAGTGTCTAAAATAACATCTCAGCAACATCCAGAAATACAAATCTCAACTACAGAGTATGAAAGAATATATACAATCCAGATCCCAAATGACAGTAATAGTAAAACCTAGACTAGGGAGCCTCAGTCTCTATAGCTAATGGATCTGGCTGGAAATCTGGATCACTGGTGTCATCTAGAGCTGTCCCGTAGTAGGTATCCACACAGGCCTCCTCCTCGTCCTCTGTAATATTTTCAACAGGTCCAGTCAGGACAGGAGCGAGCACAATACATCTCAACAGATCATAGCAGGTTAGAAAATATAATCATGCAGTAAAGTAAGATACAGGAACTGAGAGAAAGTTCGGAATGTAAACCGAGAGAGAACTGTAATAGAAATATCTACTATAAGTAGAGAACTAACAGTGGTTAGTGAGTCAGAGTACAATATAAACATGTGAATGGCATAGGAGATTCTGATGAGACACTACGGAGGTGATTAGATGAGATACTACTTGGATATTATTCGCATGTCTACTTCTAATCCCCCGTACACCCAATCAATACACAAGGATCCAGCCAGGTTATGTTATGATCCATGCAACGGCCCACAAGGGGTGATACATGGTAGGCCCAAAAATGGGTGATTCTAGAAATGCCTATAAATGGGTGATTCAAGGAAGACTCTGTGATCATGAGAGTATATGTCACAAGTGATCAATGAACCATGAAGCATAGTGATATACCATGTAAGTGAAACGCACAGAACATGTAGTATCCGATGCTCCCTGAGGAGATAACATCTCAAGAAGGGATCCATATAGTACTAATCCGTGTGACCAACGTGACATTATCAAGTAAAGTAATTTAAAGCAGGAAAATAATTCTAAACAGGATATGAAATGATCAGAGAATGTACTCGCCTGCTATCTGAGTGTCCAAGATAAAAGTACTATCCGAGGAGTGGTGTCTGGCTCCTATTTAGAACAGCACAAGTCATAACATGTCCAAAATTGTTATAAGATGCACTACAATGCATTCTGCATGAATCTAGGTCAATCTAGGCCAAAGTCAACTCTTGGTCAACTCTGGTCAACCCTAGAAGTCAAACCTAGGTCAACTATGGTCAAACTAGGTCTAACAAGTCTAAATTAGGTCAAACACTACAATACTAGACTATACTAACATCACACATTGTATCCATAGGCTATAGTCCTAGGCTAATACACACATATTAGGAAACCATATTATACCTATATACGTATACTTATACATCACCTATATACGTATACTTATACATCACATTATGGGTGATTCTAGAAATGCCTATAAATGGGTGATTCAAGGAAGACTCTGTGATCATGAGAGTACATGTCACAAGTGATCAATGAACCATGAAGCATAGTGATACACCATGTAAGTGAAACGCACAGAACATGTAGTATTCGATGCTCCCTGAGGGGATAACATCTCAAGAAGGGATCCATATAGTACTAATCCGTGTGACCAACGTGACAGTATCAAGTAAAGTAATTTAAAGCAGAAAAATAATTCTAAACAGGATATGAAATGATCAGAGAATGTACTCGCCTGCTATCTAAGTCTCCAAGATGAAAGTACTGTCCGAGGAGTGGTGTCTGGCTCCTATTTAGAACAGCACAAGTCATAACATGTCCAAAATGGTTATAAGATGCACTACAATGCATTCTACATAAATCTAGGTCAATCTAGGCCAAAGTCAACTCTTGGTCAACTCTGGTCAACCCTAGAAGTCAAACCTAGGTCAACTATGGTCAAACTAGGTCTAACAAGTCTAAATTAGGTCAAACACTACTATACTAGACTATACTAACATCACACATTGCATCCATAGGCTATAGTCCTAGGCTAATAAACACACATTAGGAAACCATATTATACCTATATACGTATACTTGTACATCACCTATATACGTATACTTATACATCACATTATGGGTGATTCTAGAAATGCCTATAAATGGGTGATTCAAGGAAGACTCTGTGATCATGAGAGTACATGTCATAAGTGATCAATGAACCATGAAGCATAGTGATACACCTTGTAAGTGAAACGCACAGAACATGTAGTATCTGATGCTCCCTGAGGGGATAACATCTCAAGAAGGGATCCATATAGTACTAATCCGTGTGACCAACGTGACAGTATCAAGTAAAGTAATTTAAAGCAGAAAAATAATTCTAAACAGGATATAAAATAATCAGAGAATGTACCCGCCTGCTATCTGAGTGTCTAAGATGAAAGTACTGTCCGAGGAGTGGTGTCTGGCTCCTATTTAGAACAGCACAAGTCATAACATGTCCAAAATGGTTATAAGATGCACTACAATGCATTCTACATGAATCTAGGTCAATCTAGGCCAAAGTCAACTCTTGGTCAACTCTGGTCAACCCTAGAAGTCAAACCTATGTCAACTATGGTCAAACTAGGTCTAACAAGTCTAAATTAGGTCAAACACTACTATACTAGACTATACTAACATCACACATTGCATCCATAGGCTATAGTCCTAGGCTAATAAACACACATTAGGAAACCATATTATACCTATATACGTATACTTATACATCACCTATATACGTATACTTATACATCACATTATGGGTGATTCTAGAAATGCCTATAAATGGGTGATTCAAGGAAGACTCTGTGATCATGAGAGTACATGTCATAAGTGATCAATGAACCATGAAGCATAGTGATACACCTTGTAAGTGAAACGCACAGAACATGTAGTATCTGATGCTCCCTGAGGGGATAACATCTCAAGAAGGGATCCATATAGTACTAATCCGTGTGACCAACGTGACAGTATCAAGTAAAGTAATTTAAAGCAGAAAAATAATTCTAAACAGGATATGAAATAATCAGAGAATGTACCCGCCTGCTATCTGAGTGTCCAAGATGAAAGTACTGTCCGAGGAGTGGTGTCTGGCTCCTATTTAGAACAGCACAAGTCATAACATGTCCAAAATGGTTATAAGATGCACTACAATGCATTCTACATGAATCTTGGTCAATCTAGGCCAAAGTCAACTCTTGGTCAACTCTAGTCAACCCTAGAAGTCAAACCTAGGTCAACTATGGTCAAACTAGGTCTAACAAGTCTAAATTAGGTCAAACACTACTATACTAGACTATACTAACATCACACATTGCATCCATAGGCTATAGTCCTAGGCTAATACACACACATTAGGAAACCATATTATACCTATATACGTATACTTATACATCACATTATAGGTACATACATACATACATACATATATATACATACATATATATATATATATATATATATATATATATATATATATATATATATATATATATATACATATACATAAAATATATATATATATATATATATATACATAAAAAAATATATATATATATATATATACATACACATAAATACATAGATGCATATTTACATACTATTAACAAGTATCTATACTAGATACATACATATACTACATATATAGATATACATATATTATATATATACATGCATAAATATACATAGGGAGATAGAAAGATAGAGAGATAGAAAGAGGAGTGAGGGAGAGTGACAAGTGTGTGAGTGTGTGATAAAGAGTTAGTGGGTGTCAATAGGACAGTTTAGTGTGTGTGTGTGTAGGTAGAATGTGTGTGTGTGTGTATCAATGAAGGGTGTAACATGTCAGTCCAAAACTGGTCAGTGAAGCGTGTGTGTGTGAGTGAGGGTTCTGTCAAGTGAGGATGTGTGTGAGTGTGAACTAAGGGTCAGTCCAAATCTGGACAGTAAAGGGGTCAAGTGCACTGCAAGTTTGTGAAGTGTGTGTTCTCAGTTTACAGGGGGTTAGAGAGGTTAAGGGATACAATGTGTTAGCAGTTTAAGAACCTACTCAGTTCATAACAGGGGTAAATCTTAGTTTTCAAAACCATTTTATGCATTCTCCTATTCTCAAATTTTACAGTTCAACATTCATATAGAACCTAACTAGAAAAACTGTAAATAAGGGACTGATGTCAGTCCTAAATCAAGTAACTCAAACTGGAAAATGAGGACAGTGAATAACTGGAAAGAAAATAATTCAGTGTTCATTTCTATTAGTTATAGCTCAATCATTCAAATACTCAAAACTGGAAAATATGGACTGTCAAGTCCTAATACCAAAGTAAAACCCAAACTGGGAATAAGGGGACTGTGCAGACCACAATCTCAGGTTTTAACATATTTTAGATTTTAAAAACAGTCCAACCACATTCCACTCCCATTTTAGAAATCAAAACACAACCAAAATCACCAAAAATTTACACACAAGTAGAACACATATAGGAGAACAACATTAGGGACTTAAACATACAAATTAGAGCTTTTAACTATGTTAATTTGGTTGCCAAAGTTCAATTTAGAAAACTAGAAAATACTGAAATATAAATGGTATCAGGATTTTAGGGTAAATGGAAATTATAATTCGAAAACATGTTAACATGCCAATACATTGGTTGGTAAACAAGGACTAGGGTGTGAACATATCATTCAGTATCAATGTGTCCCACCACGAGGACACAGACATGTCCAAATGAAGAAAACCCAATATCAACACAAACTGGACACTGCATATTGTACTGTCTCGTGCACGAGAGCATGCGTGTCGTGCTCGTGTCACAGGCCAAACCAAGCCTCGTGCTCATAATCTTAGGTTCGCCTATTGTCCACCTAGGTTCGTGTCACCCTGATTTGGGTCCTAGTGTGTCGTGTCCAAAGTTCTAGGGCCGTGTTCGAAGCTATTAACACACGTGCACAGTATAGTGGACTCCCATTGCGGGGTCAAGTGCTCATCCGACACGAGACGAGAGTGTCTCAAACTTTGAGGACCTCGTGTCAGTGTCTGCCCCTAGGGCTGTGTCCAATCTTAGGTGTCCACATGTCGTATTGTATCCGATACAGCCCCCGAGTAGCAGAACAGTGTGTGCGGTGTCTGAACCGCGTATTCATGTCCAAATCCCGACACGACATGACACGAAATGCAGCTCAGTGTAACACCCAGTTTTCTAAAATGAGGGTAATTTTGAAATTTTGTATTTTAATTTATTTAATTATGATATTTGATTAATAATATGATTTTTGGTAATTTTAATTATTTTTAAACTATTTAAATCATGACTTATGATTTTGGTGTTTGACTAGTGTAACCTTGGAGACTGTTGACCTAGAGCCTAGCCATGTGATTAGGATATTTGATTAGTACATTTTAGCCTAGAGGATATTTTGGTCATTTTAGGATTTATTTGAATTTTTGGGAATATTTAGAATTTCTTTTGGAATTGTTTGAATGATGGTTGACTAGGTTGACTTTGACTAGCTTTGACTTTGTGACCAAACCCTAGTTAAGTTAGACTTGACTAGATATGAGATCCTAAGTTAAGTTAAGTTAACCATACTCTGGTTAGTGAAATCAATTAGGAATATAGAGTTTTGAATAGAAAGATTTGACCACAAGTCATGACTTGTGATTTTTAAGTCATTTGTTTTATGACTAAGCCCAAACCCCATTAGTCAAGTGCCCAACCCTAACCCTAACATTTTGTCTAGCCACTTAACCCATCCTTGGGATTCCCCCTTATAAATATTCTCTTAGAATTAGGGCTAGCCTCTAAAGAAGAACAAGCTTTAGGAAGAGGTAATGTCCCTACTTCGAAAATCCCTAGAAAATCCATTTTTGCTCCTTTTTCCCCCAAACAAATTGCAATAGGTTTAATTTTAGTATTCTTGCTGTTGTTACATTTTATTCTCAGATTCAAATCAATTTGGAGGAGTTTGACTCTCAAGAGGAACCTCTCTCTTTAGAGCTTTTTGGAGATTTTGATACATAGAGGTAACTTCCTATTTTCACCATGAAATTCTAGTTTTATTGCATTTCTAGGGAACCCTAGGCCTAACCTAACTGTAGGAATAGGAAACCCTAAAATTTGGGTCCATTTTGTGTCCTATTTGGACACGTATCAGTGTCCCTATGCTTGTGTTTGTGAAAATGCCACAAAGAAAGTTTTTGTGTTACTTTCGAAATCTTTTTGAATAGGAAATTAGTTTTTGTTGTCGCTTACACGATTCTTCATGACTGGGGGTGTCCCTGTGTCTTATCGTGTCAGTTTCGACACGTGCACACGCGGGTGCGCGCGTGCGCGCCGGGCTGTGCGCGTGTCCTGCTGTGCGGGGGCTCCACATGACACAATACTCGATAACTTGACACGATATTTGACACACCCCTTGGGGCACTCACTGACACGCCACGTGCCAAATTTCAGGGGCCCACGTGGCGTGTCAAGCGAGTTATCCACGTTGCACTGGTCGGGGCTGACAGTGCAGTCGGGAATTTATTGACACTGATACGGGCTTCGTGTCACTCATTGACACGACTTGGACACGGGTTAGCTAGCCTATTGGGTAGCCCTATAGGTGGTCTGCCTAGGTTAGTGTGCATGAGTCCTGGGTTGGACTGTGTCGTGTGTACGACACGCGTGCACACGTGCACGATGCAGTGCACCAAACTGGACTGTTTTGCACTGTTGTATCTCGTTTTGATTTGACACATTTATATCCACCTTGGTGGACACAAGCTCATTGTAGGACACCTATGTAATGTATATTTTGATTACTAACTTTTTATTTCGTATTTTAATGAGTTTTCAATAGGCATTTGTCAATTTACCCAAATAACTGATACATGTGATTTTCTGTAAATCCCAGTTTTGGAAATCGAATTTGGGTAGCTGTTTTATCCTAATTAATGTTGTTAACATTTTAGTTTTAGTCCCATTTAGGGTTCTCCTATAGGTAAACTAGCTGTGTGTCGATTTTGGTGTAATTTGGTGGTTTATTGCATTCAAAAATGGGTTGGTTGTGTGACAACTGAACTAGGTTCAGTTTTCTGAAACTGGGTAGGGGTTTCCTGCTATTTTTTTTTTCCTGCACAGTCTAGTGTGTCAGCTCCTATGTCTCACACTCACATTTCACTCATCTTTCACTCACCCCTATGTCATACACACACTATTACTCTCATACACTCACACAGTTTACACAAACTCACCCTCACTCTTTAAAACACACACACACAGAGGTTGATATTCACTGTTTTAGGATATCTTGATTACACACACTCACATGTCTTGCCATATCACACACTCTTGTATCACTAGCACATGACACACTCTACACACACATGTTTAACTCTCACACACACACACACACACATGTTTAAGTCTCTCTTGACACTTTACACATACCCTTGAACACATGTGCCCTTCTCTGTACATATGTGTATATATATGTAGTGAGGTATAGCTATATATATAGATATCATATATATGCCCCATATATTTTATATGTGTGAGTGCCTACCATTATATATATATTAGATATATGAATATGTTAGTATGTGTGGTGCAAATAGGAGCCTATATGTTAAATATGTGTATTTATATTATATTATGTACTATATCAATATGTGTAAAATACATTAGATATATTGTCATGTGTGTAATGTTATGCTTTGGTTATTAGGGCATGTTATTGCCTAGTAAGCCTAGATTAGTCTTGTTAAGACCTAGAATGGCTTATGTGACCTAGTATAGACTAGTTTAGACTTGATAGCCTAGTTTAGGCTTGTTAGACCTAGTTTGACCATAGTTGACCTAGGTTTGACTTCTTGGTTGACCAGAGTTGACCATAGTTGACTTTTTGACCAAAAGTCAACTGTAAGTTAACCCTTGACCCAAATTGACCTAGTTTGACTTAGATTGATTTCCTGTGACCTTGTTTGACCTTGATTGTCCTAGTGTGATCCAGTTTGACCTAGTATGACCTAGTTTAGCTTGGCGTGACTTAGATTTGACTTAGATTTGACCTAGACTCATTTAGAATGCATTGTGGTGCATCTTATTATTATTTTTGGACTCATAGTGACTTGTACTGTTCTATAGGAGACATACACCACTCCTCGGACAATATATTCTCTTCAGACACTTAGGCTATCAGGCGAGTACATTCTCTGACCGTTTTATACCTGTCTGGATTTACATTCTTCCTCTAGATTACTGTACTTGATGCTGACACGACTGTTATCATTGATTGGTACTATATGGATCTCCTTTTGGGATGTTATCCCCTTGTATTCACTAGATACATATTGTGATGTGCGTTTCACTTCCATATTGTATTTACTGAATACCTATATCCTTGTATACTCCTTGTGCATATTGTACTCTTAATATCACATGAGTCCCAGGGATAGACCATTGTACACTATTGTATAACATTGTACAACTATTGTATAATATTGTACATCTATTGTATAATATTGTACATCCATTGTATAACATTGTACACTATTGTGCAAGATAACGTAACTGGAGTGGATCTTTGTGTATTGATTGGAAAGGGGGAGTAGAATTGGTTATGTACTCAAATCCTATTGTACAACATTATATAACTATTGTATATGTCTATTGTACACCCACGTACAATGGAGTTACCATTGCATTTTCCTAGCCCGTTTACATAACCAGATTGTACTCTAAATCACATGTTCCTTACAGTTCTTACTTATCATATTTAGATATTTTCTGTTATTAAATCTTTACTGTTTTCTATACATTCTTCTTTCAGCGTTTCATGTACTTTACTCTATTGCATGCTTTATATTTCCTAACTCGATATGAACTGCGTGAGATGTTTTGTGCTCGCTCCCGTCCTGACTGGACCTGTTGAAAATATTACAGAGGATGAGGAGGAGGCCTGCGTAGACACCTTCTATGGGGCAGCTGTAGATGCCATGTGTGACCCAGATTTCCAGCCTGATCCACTAGCTTAGAGACTGAGGCTCCCTAGTCTAGGTTTACTATTTCTGTCATTTGAGATCTAGATTGTATATATTCTTTCATTTCAGTATTAGAGTCTTGTATTGAGCTGGATGTTCTGATTTGTTATGTCAGTAGACTCTTAGACTCTCTGGTTGTATTTATGTGATTTTTCCTTCATTCCAGTATTTATCTATCTATCTTCCTATCTTTTATTCTGCTTTAGATGTGATTGAGACTGTATATTGCTATGTCACCTCCATTCGGAGTGTATATATTGTACAGGTACCTTTATATTGTTAGATGATTGACCTAGGACAGCGTTCTACCGCCGACACTGCGGCGTAGGCTGGGCGTTGTTACGTTCTCGTACCCTCACAGTGGGTGCGGGTCGTGACACATTTTTAGTGGTAGCCCATGCAGGTCGTGATTATGTAGTGGTATTCGAACTAGAGTATCACTACAGCCTGCAGTAGGATTAGGATATTTTTGAAGGTACTCAATCACAAATAGGAAAAAAAACTCTTATTCAGATTCCGTACATCTACATTTTGCTGCTTATTGTCTCCCTTGAATATAACTGTCCTCCCTTGATATTTCGACTAATTCTCAGCAATTGTTTCTTGATCTGTGTCTCCAGGATGGTTGAGACAAGATCGCATCGCTAGGGCCAGGGGGACGCCGATGAGAGGTCTGCCACCTCTCATACTCAGCAGCCAGCCCCTGGTACCGCAGCCCCAGTCATGCCAGCTGGGGTAGGCATTTCGGTAGCTTTCGGAGGAGCCCCTCCACCTGTGAGGCATGAGCCAAGTCTGGTGATTCCGGATGTACTTCTTCAGCAGCAGCAGCCACCTGCAGGGACTGTTGATGCCATTCAGCTGTTAGCCTTCTTCCGACAGTACATGGAGGGTCAGCAGACCCAGCAGCAGGGGCAGACAGCAGAGCTCACATGAGGCATTGAGCTGGCAATGACTGCGGTAGAGAGAGTCATAGCTCAGCCAGCGGCAACCCCACAGCCGTACCAGCCACGGGAGAAGGGTATCCAAGATTTCCAGAAGATGCACCCGAGAGACTTCCGAGGGACAGAGGGGATCTTGTATGCCGATGAGTGGATCGAGCATATGGAGGAGATTTTCAGGTTGGCTGAGATCCCGACGAGGCTCCAGATAGAGGCAGCGGCCATCATGATACAGGATCTGGCCCGTATATGGTACCAGACCGACCCGAGGGTCGGTACAGCAGGACAGACTTGGGCAGCATTCAAGAAGCTGTTCAAGGAGAAGTTCTTTCCAGACGCAGCGCTGGGAGCCCTCGAGACCCAGTTCGAGGCCCTAGTCCAGGGGAACCAGTCTGTAGAGGAGTACACAGGAGAGTTCTGCCGCCTGAGCAGATTTATGGATGACTTGTCGGAGACGACGAAGGCCCGGAGGTTCCGGAAGGGCTTGGTAAAGGAGGTCAAGTCCTACACCAAGAACGCCTACAGCGCTACCTATGAAGAGATCCTGGTGGATGCTTTAGCTGCAGAGGATGATCTTGAGCTTAGGTTCAAGAGGGGGCGAGACTCAGTTGGGGGCAGCAGCAGCGGAGGACCGGCCAAGTGGCCACACGTTCAGCATCAGATACAGCAGCAGTATCAGCAGCCGACGGTCCACTTTCAGCAGCATCAGCAGAGGCCTGTTCAGCATCAGGGACAGAGAACTGTAAATAAGGGGTAAATCTTAGTTTTCAAAACTATTTCATGCATTCTCCTATTCTCAAATTTTACAGTTCAACATTCATATAGAACCTAACTAGAAAAACTGTAAATAAGGGACTGATGTCAGTCCTAAATTAAGTAACTCAAACTGGAAAATGAGGACAGTGAATAACTGGGAAGAAAATAATTTAGTGTTCATTTCTATTAGTTATAGCTCAATCATTCAAATACTCAAAACTGGAAAATATGGACTGTCAAGTCCTAATACCAAAGTAAAACCCAAACTGGGAATAAGGGGACTGTGCAGACCACAATCTCAGGTTTTAACATATTTTAGATTTTAAAAACAGTCCAACCACATTCCACTCCCATTTTAGAAATCAAAACACAACCAAAATCACCAAAAATTTACACACAAGTAGAACACATATAGGAGAACAACATTAGGGACTTAAACATACAAATTAGAGCTTCTAACTATGTTAATTTGGTTGCCAAAGTTCAATTTAGAAAACTAAAAAATACTGAAATGTAAACTGGTATCAGGATTTTAGGGTAAATGGAAATTATAATTCGAAAACATGTTAACATGCCAATACATTGGTTGGTAAACATGGACTGGGGTGCGAACATATCATTCAGTATCAATGTGTCCCACCACGAGGACACAGACGTGTCCAAATAAAGAAAACCCAATATCAACACAAACTGGATACTGCACATTGCACTATCTCGTGCACAAGAGCATGCGTGTCGTGCTCGTGTCACAGGCCAAACCAAGCCTCGTGCTCATAACCCTAGGTTCGCCTATTGTCCACCTAGGTTCGTGTCACCCTGATTTGGGTCCTAGTGTGTCATGTCCAAAGTTCTAGGGCCGTGTTCGAAGCTATTAACACACGTGCACAGTGTAGTGGAGTCCCATTGCGGGGTCAAGTGCTCATCCGACACGACACGAGAGTGTCTCAAACTTTGAGGACCTCGTGTCAGTGTCTGCCCCTAGGGCTGTGTCCAATCTTAGGTGTCCACATGTCGTATTGTATCCGATACAGCCCCCGAGTAGCAGAACAGTGTGTGCGGTGTCTGAACGGCGTGTTCGTATCCAAATCCCGACACGACACGACACGAAATACAGCTCAGTGTAACACCCAGTTTTCTAAAATGAGGGTAATTTTGAAATTTTGTATTTTAATTTATTTAATTATGTTATTTGATTAATAATATGATTTTTGGTAATTTTAATTATTTTTAAACTATTTAAATCATGACTTATGATTTTGGTATTTGACTTGTGTAACCTTGGAGACTGTTGACCTAGAGCCTAGCCATGTGATTAGGATGTTTGATTAGTACATTTTAGCCTAGAGGATATTTTGGTCATTTTATGATTTATTTGAATTTTTGGGAATTTTTAGAATTTATTGTGGAATTGTTTGAATGATGGTTGACTAGGTTGACTTTGACTAGCTTTGACTTTGTGACCTAACCCTAGTTAAGTTGGACTTGACTAGATATGAGATCCTAGGTTAAGTTAAGTTAACCATACTCTGGTTAGTGAAATCAATTAGGAATATAGAGTTTTGAATAGAAAGATTTGACCACAAGTCATGACTTGTGATTTTTAAGTCATTTGTTTTATGACTAAGCCCAAAGCCCATTAGTCAAGTGCCCAACCCTAACCCTAACATTTTGTCCAGCCACTTAACCCATCCTTGGGATTCCCCCCTTATAAATATTCTCTTAGAATTAGGGCTAGCCTCTAAGGAAGAACAAGCTTTAGGAAGAGGTAATGTCCCTACTTCAAAAATCCCTAGAAAATCCATTTTAGTTCCTTTTTCCCCCAAACAAATTGCAATAGGTTTTAATTTTAGTATTCTTGCTGTTGTTACATTTTATTCTCAGATTCAAATCAATTTGGAGGAGTTTGACTCTCAAGAGGAACCTCTCTCTTTAGAGCTTTTTGGAGATTTTGATACATAGAGGTAACTTCCTATTTTTACCATGAAATTCTAGTTTTATTGCATTTCTAGGGAACCCTAGGCCTAACCTAACTGTAGGTATAGGAAACCCTAAAATTTGGGTCCATTTCGTGTCCTATTTGGACACGTATCAGTGTCCCTATGCTTGTGTTTGTGAAAATGCCACAAAGAAAGTTTTTGTGTTATTTTTGAAATCTTTTTGAATAGGAAATTAGTTTTGTTGTCGCTTACAAGATTCTTCATGACTGGGGGTGTCCCTGTGTCGTATCGTGTCGGTTTCGACACGTGCACACGCGGGTGCGCGCGCGCGCGCGGGGCTGTGCGCGTGTCCTTCTGTGCGGGGGCTCCACAGGACACAATACTCGATAACTTGACACGATATTTAACACACCCCTTGGGGCACTCACTGACACACCACGTGTCAAATTTCAGGGGCCCACGTGGCGTGTCAAGCGAGTTATCCACGTTGCACTGGTCGGGGCTGACAGTGCAGTCGGGAATTTATTGACACTGATACGGGCTTCGTGTCACTCATTGACACGACTTGGACACGGGTTAGCTAGCCTATTGGGTAGCCCTATAGGTGGTCTACCTAGATTAGTGTGCACGAGTCCTGGGTTGGACTATGTCGTGTGCACGACACGCGTGCACACGTGCACGATGCAGTGTACCAAACTGGGCTGTTTTGTACTGTTGTATCTCGTTTTGATTTGACACGTTTGTGTCCACCTTGGTGGACACAAGCTCATTGTAGGACACCTATGTAATGTATATTTTGATTACCAACTTTTTATTTCGTATTTTAATGAGTTTTCAATAGGCATTTGTCAATTTACCCAAATAACTGATACATGTAATTTTCTGTAAATCCCAGTTTTGGAAATCGAATTTAGGTAGCTGTTTTATCCTAATTAATGCCGTTAACATTTTGGTTTTAGTCCCATTTAGGGTTCTCCTATAGGTAAACTAGCTGTGTGTCGATTTTGGTGTAATTTGGTGGTTTATTGCATTCAAAAATGGGTTGGTTGTGTGACAACTGAACTAGGTTCAGTTTTCTGAAACTGGGTAGGGGTTTCCTGCTATTTTTTTCTTGCACAGTCTAGTGTGTCAGCCCCTATGTCTCACACTCACATTTCACTCATCTTTCACTCACCCCTATGTCATACACACACTATTACTCTCATACACTCACACAGTTTACACAAACTCACCCTCACTCTTTAAAACACACACACACACAGGTTGATATTCACTGTTTTAGGATATCTTGATTACACACACTCACATGTCTTGCCATATCACACACTCTTGTATCACTAGCACATGACACACTCTATACACACATGTTTAACTCTCTCACACACACACACACACACATGTTTAAGTCTCTCTTGACACTTTACACATACCCTTGAACACATGTGCCCTTCTCTATACATATGTGTATATATATGTAGTGAGGTATAGCTATATATATAGATATCATATATATGCCCCATATATTTTATATGTGTGAGTGCCTACCATTATATATATATTAGATATATGAATATGTTAGTATGTGTGGTGCAAATAGGAGCCTATATGTTAAATATGTGTATTTATATTATATTATGTACTATATCAATATGTGTAAAATACATTAGATATATTGTCATGTGTGTAATGTTATGCTTTGGTTATTAGGGCAAGTTATTGCCTAGTAAGCCTAGATTAGTCTTGTTAAGACCTAGAATGGCTTGTGTGACCTAGTATAGACTAGTTTAGACTTGATAGCCTAGTTTAGGCTTGTTAGACCTAGTTTGACCATAGTTGACCTAGGTTTAACTTCTTGGTTGACCAGAGTTGACCATAGTTGACTTTTTGACCAAAAGTCAACTGTAAGTCAACCCTTGACCCAAATTGACCTAGTTTGACTTGGATTGATTTCCTGTGACCTTGTTTGACCTTGATTGTCCTAGTGTGACCCAGTTTGACCTAGTATGACCTAGTTTAGCTTGGTGTGACTTAGATTTGACCTAGACTCATTTAGAATGCATTGTGATGCATCTTATTATTATTTTTGGACTCATAGTGACTTGTACTGTTCTATAGGAGACAGACCCCACTCCTCGGACAGTATATTCTTTTCAGACACTCAGGCTATCAGGCGAGTATATTCTCTGACCGTTTCATACTTGTCTGGATTTACATTCTTGCTCTAGATTACTGTACTTGATGCTGACACGACTGTTATCACAGATTGGTACTATATGGATCTCCTTTTGGGATGTTATCCCCTTGTATTCACTAGATACATATTGTGATGTGCGTTTCACTTTCATATTGTATTTACTGAATACCTATATCCTTGTATACTCCTTGTGCATATTGTACTCTCAGTATCACATGAGTCCCAGGGATAGACCATTGTACACTATTGTATAACATTGTACAACTATTGTATAACATTGTACATCTATTGTATAATATTGTACATCCATTGTATAACATTGTACACTATTGTGCAAGATAACGTAACTGGAGTAGATTCTTGTGTATTGATTGGGGAGGAGGAGTAGAATTGGTTATGTACTCAAATCCTATTGTACAACATTGTATAACTATTATATATGTCTATTGTACACCCACGTACAATGGAGTTACCATTGCATTTTCCTAGCCCGTTTACATAACCAGATTATACTCTAAATCACATTTTCCTTACAGTTCTTACTTATCATATTTAGATATTTCCTGTTATTAAATCTCTACTGTTTTCTATACATTCTTCTTTCAGCGTTTCATGTACTTTACTCTATTGCATGCTTTATATTTTCTAACTCGATATGAACTGTGTGAGATGTTTTGTGCTCGTTCCCGTCCTGACTGGACCTGTTGAAAATATTACAGAGGATGAGGAGGAGGCCTGCGTAGACACCTACTATGGGGCAGCTGTAGATGCCATGTGTGACCCAGATTTCCAGCCTTATCCACTAGCTTAGAGACTGAGGCTCCCTAGTCTAGGTTTACTATTTCTGTCATTTGAGATCTAGATTGTATATATCTTTCATTTTAGTATTAGAGTCTTGTATTGAGCTGGATGTTCTGATTTGTTATGTCAGTAGACACTTAGACTCTCTGGTTGTATTTATGTGATTTTTCCTTCATTCCAGTATTTATCTATCTATCTTCCTATCTTTCATTCTGCTTTAGATGTGATTGAGACTGTATATTGCTATGTCACCTCCATTCGGAGTGTATATACTATACAGGTACCTTTATATTGTTAGATGATTGACCTAGGACAGTGTTCTACCGTCGACACTGCGGCGTAGGCTGGGCGTTGTTACGTTCTCGTACCCTCACAGTGGGTGCGGGTCGTGACACTCAGTACAACAGAAATCCATAAAATCCATAAGCCACACGAAAACAATAATTTCTATTCAAACACTTTCCTAAAAACAGATCGAAATCCCCTTTGGGGCATTTCAACGAACACCTACATGTAAGGACTGATACGTGTCCATTTAGGACACGAAATGGACACGAAATGCCACGAATTTTTAGGGTTAGCTAGGGGACACCTAGATCTAGGCTAATATGCAATAATAACAGCAATTTCAATAAGTTTTCAAGGAATTACCTATAGGTGTCAAAAACCAAAGAAAGCTCCAAAGAGGGGGTGTCTCCTTGCTCCCCAAACTTCACCAAATTGCTAACAAACTGAAAAATAAATTATACACACAGCAAGAATACCTAAATTAGAACCTATTGCAATTTGTTTGAGGGAAAAAGGAATTAAATTGGATTTTCTATGAATTATTGAAGTTGGGGATTTACCTCTTCTTTAAACTTGTAATCTTTCCTAAAAGAGGCTAGCCCTAAGTGGAGGAGAGTATAAATAGGGGGGGATTCACAATGTGGCCGACCAAGCTAGGTTAGGGTTAGGGGTGGGCTATGGGCTTTTATGGGCTTAAGTCACTAATCATGACTTGTGAAGTCATAAGCCATTTATCAAACTCTATTCTAATTCTTATTTCCAAATTGGTTCTAATGACTAGGATATGATTAACTTAAACCAAACTAGGCTTTCATAATCTAACCAAGTCACTAACACCAGGGTTAGTTTCTAGGTTAGTCTCAAAAGTCAACACTAGTCAAAGTCTAGAATATCACTCAATTAAATTATACCAAAAATCATATAAATTCTAATAAATCTCAATAATTCACAATAATTCCAAATAATTCCCAAAAATTTAAAAAAGACCAAAATACCCCCATACTAGAAATATGGTAGTGACACACCGGGTTTGGATTGATTGTCAACCCACGTTCTGCTCAATAAATGATTCATTAGTCGAAGCACTCGTGTATTTGACGAGGAAATGATTCCCTCTGATGAGGAGGAATGATGCGCCTATGCTGAGACGTCAGAGTGATGCGCCTAGCTGGGTCGATGTGCCTAGTTGAGTTAATGTGCCTAGTTGTTGAGTTTAAGCTTTTTGTACTAGACTTTTTATTGTAATCATTTTAGCGACATAATAGATTTTCATATGAAATAAAAATTCTACTCTTCATATGCTTTTTATATCTACTGTCTTTGAGTGATGCATTAGCATTTGTCTTGTGTCTTCGGCGCATGGTGTTTGTGGCGCATAGACACTTTGGTCTTCAGGTGCGCCAAAAATTCCATGCTTCTACAGGGTGTGACAAGGAGGACCAGCTATCATGGATACTATGTTTATGCTAGTATTGATGTTAGATAAAAATATCCTATTTTTAGGAATGGTGTGAGTGGTAGCAATATCAATCAGGGAAAAAGTTACATTTATCTAGATTTCCCATAAATTATATTTTTTTTGATTGAAGACAAACTGAGCAAATGTCGAGTTTGTCGATTTGTTTCTTCAAGAACTCTTTATCGTGCCATCTTTACACCGGTGGCACTGACGGCCTCAAGATCCTCGAGCAACGGTGTTGATAACGTGTTATAAATAAACAGAATAAAATATTGATAACCGAATAAAATTACTTTGCTTTTCTTTTTAAAAATATATATAAAAAGAAAATATGATTAGGGTGATTATATATAGCGATAAGGGCATGCACATTTAGAGAGAGAGAAAAAATATATATATATAGAGAGAGAGAGAAAGAGAAAGAGAGAGAGAGAGAGAGAGATAGACAAAAAAAATATAGAGAGAGAGATAGACAAAAAAATATGAGTTACTGTTCCCCGAAGGGAACAATACTCGTGAGAAAACCCGATCCCTATGTTCTTATATAAATCAATTATTATAAATAAAATTCAAATCCTAATCCGTAGATTCCCAACCCCCGATCTGTTCCACCCTTGCACCGTGTGCGTGAGCCAGAGCCGCAGTCGCAGGCCGTCGGTGCTGGCCGGCCGAGCGCAGCAGCCGTGGCAAGCAGCAACACCAACAGCATCACTGCAGCCTATCGAGCCGACTTTGCGACAAATTTTTACCGCTATCGCTCGATATTTTCTCGAACCAATTGGGCAAGTGCATAGACAACCTAACTTCCTTTGTTTTCCTCTAAGTAGATTTATTTAATTCGTGATGTACGCACATTGAGTCGACTTCCAAATCGTAAAAAACCTCAATTTTCTGAAAGTAGAAACTGTCCTGATACCATATTTTGGAAGGCAACTTCCGATGGAATACTGAGAATTTCAAAATATAAAGAACTAAGTTGTAGCAAACATGAACGTCTTCAAAACGACTATTTGTTCAAAATTTTCACTTTATTATCTGTCGAAATTCAGTTCCAAAAGTCACGAAAAACTGCTTTCAAAACAATAAAAAAGTTTGACACACGGTTCGTTCTAACAAACTGGAGGACTTGGTCACGAGCCAATTGTATCGAAAAGTGCATATGGACTTCGTACACGTGTTGGATTTGGCATAATTCGAAATTTTTGCGTGTGCGCGATAAATTTGACTCGTATCTGTCAGAAATTACCATATCAATATTTTTGCAAACTTCTCTATTACTTTGTACATGCTCATAAAATCATGAGAAAACTTGTGTCGTTGGATTCATAGCACTTTTCTAGTCATGTGAGCCAAGTTTGGTCATATTCTGAGACAGTTGACCGGATCGTCGTTTTGCGAGCCTCGCGACCGATTCAATGGGTGTTTTTGTGATCGGCTCACCGGAATCCAAAATTGGACATACCTTTGATTTCATATCAAAAAGTTGGACTTTTAGACATATTGTTTGTTGGCTTTGGAGACCGTTAGCTTTAGCACACTTTTTGGTACAAAATAGGTCCAACGGCGAACATCGTTTTGTCCCTGAGTCTATAATTGGACTTATGAGCAGTCTATTTTAGCTATTTCACTTATTCCAAAAATGTTGGAGGTGTCTATTTCAACATCCAGATACGTTTGCGAAATTTTCATCTTGTTGCTTTTATCAGCTTGACGGGTTCGCGGATTAGACGTCGTCAATTCTTCACACCATCTCCAGGCAAGTATACCTTGCCAATATATTCTATTTATTTTCTATCATTTTAGCACTTTTTATTTGTTTATTTATGTTATACTAAACTGTGATTCCAAGTCATAATTGGGTGCAGGCGACTGCGTTAGTCATTTTCGTTGCTTTTCTTTAGTTTATGTATGTTGACATAGTTTTAGCGGACCACCTCATTATTGTGTGACATTGGTATATCTCCTTTGGCCATGACACTTATGTCCACGGGTTGTGAGCCTCATATAGAATTTGGACTTGCGCATCCGGTTGGTTACCAATACGGATAGAACGTGCATTAGGTCATAACTACTAATAGAATTGCATGTTATAAGACTTAACAGATATTAGTGTAACATGTTGTGGATACGACATGGATATGAGCATTGGGTGGGGAGGACAGACATAGGTGCTTGGGTAATGTCGTGTCGTATCGTGTCTAGTCATGTCATGTCACGTAGTGTGTTGCTAGTACCTCGTTTTGGCACTACCCGATATTTTACTATTGACTCATTTGAGCGCTAGTCGTATATTTTGCTAGTGACTCTTACTTAAGCGCTGCTCGTGTAGTCATGGTCTGTCAGACTGCCCTTGTGTTTAATTTTGTCTTAAATTGCATCTCCATATAGAACGGTTAGGATGTCCTTTATTATTGTTATTTTTGTGCAGTTTATATTCACTTTGATATAGTATGATATATATAAATATCTTGTTACGTCCATTTGAGGACCTGGTGATCTCTCTATGTACTTATTGAGCAGTTTTTGTGGAGTAGTTGGACATTGGTTGCTTCACTAGAATGTCAAGTTTATTTTGTTGGTTCTTTTATTTATTCTTTCTTATCTACATTTTGTTTATATTTAACTCATGCTGCTATTATAGCCTAGATTTGAAAGCTTATTCTTTTTTCGAACTTGTTTGAATAATTATATTACTGGGTGGCCAAATTAATATATTACGTTCATTCTTGATACATGTTTCGTAGATTGAGATATAAATAATTTTGTATTATTGTGTAGAGTTAGACATATAGTTTATCAAGACAACTTATACGTATTCTAGGTGGGCTGGAGTTCACTAGTTACTTAGCTGGCATGTTTACGTATTCCTAGTCCTACTATTTTTGGACTGGGACGTGACATATTTTTGTGGTGGCCCATGCAGGTCGAAAGAATATCGTCTCGGTTACGTTACTGTACCGAGTGAGCCTACATTAGGACAACTGTATTAGGATCCACATTGCTATTGGAACTTCTTTGAATCCTATTATCACCCTTGAACATCGTACTTGTATCTAATCTTATCTTTCTTGAACTCTTTATCATTGTTTCTCGTCTTTCCCTACTTTGGAAGGAGGAACCCCAGTCCTAAAATATGTTGGACTAAGAATGCATATACATGCCATCTACGTATCAAGTGGACTCCAACCCTACTCGAATACATATAACTTGTCTTGGTTTTCTGGATCTATCTATCAAATCATCTAACATGTCCCTATCTCAATCTACGCAATAAGTAATATAAAGAATGAACCATATGTGTTATGGTCTGCATCACAACAACATATATGTTTGATTAGACCCGAAGAACGATATGGGCCTATAAAACAAGACTAAATAGCAGAATATAAATAATAGATAAAATATGAAAGCATGATAAAACACCTGAACTTTGACATAACAAAACCACCATGTTACTGAACTACTCCTGTATGAACGAATACATAAACTGAAGGGTAACTACTAAAACCAGTCTAAGTGATATACACGTGAGAACACGTTTCGGATATCAGGCTTAGGCCACTAAGGCACACAAGCTCCTCAGTAGGGAAATACCCAAAGTACCGTGTCATGGAACCAAGGGCAAATTAGAACAATAAACACCAGAGGTCTGTTACAGAGGCTGACAAACTTGAATAAAATAACCAAGTTCCAAGTATGGGAACGAGGCCAGACTTAAAAAATAGCTTGATATGACAGTCATGTTATCCCTACCCCAAATCTAAATATAGCAAGTCGAGTCAAGTACAATATAGCAAGTCCCAAGTGCAAGTAATGATCTACTATCCTATCACGAAGTCCATGACCACGAATACTCATGTAGATTTCGTATCATGAATCGTATCAATATCCTGAGGTCTATCGTGTCAATGAATACGAGTAAAATATACGCAAAGCTTAGTATCGATACTCAATAACTAAAAGAAGTCATCGGTACCCGAATAAGTATAGACGTAAAGTACCTACTAGTCCTACATCAATCCTCAACGATAGTGAATTAAGAAACAAAATGCTGCAAATAAAACAAAGGACGATAAGCTGTAACATTGTAAGGTACACTTGTCTGTAGTTCCAAAGTGTGCATACTACGGTTCGACTCCGATACCCTCAGTCACACAGTCTAGTATTTCTAGAATAAATATACAAACTACCAATTAACGACATATCGATGACACACACAATGTTTACAACCATACTATATATAGCCTTGACTAAATATATTCTAACTAGACTAGTACCATACCATATATATAGCTACATCTAATATACTAAGTATCATGTCACCACAATAAAAACAATATTTTTATAAAATAAAAATATAATATTTAACTGTAAATTTATTTAAAATATTTTAAAAATATTTTGATCGGGACTGGGTCTCAAACTAGACTTGGAAAATACACAAAATTTTAGGTAAGGGCTAAAGTTACTATTTTAACTCTAAAGTTGTAAAAGAAAAATGTAATGCAAGGAAACATATTTGAGTACGACATGATATAACTGAAATATAGGTAGACTTGTCTAGAACACAAATATGAAATTGGTTTTAAAAAATTGGCCAATGTTGTGCTTCAAAAGTCAAAACTATGGCAAAGTATATTTATAGTCATAATTAAAATAAAATATATTTTAATAATAAATAATCAAATTAAATTAATTAATTAAATTCGAAAAATTAGAGGTCTTACACAAACACTCGTACTTGATAAAACCCCCCTTAATTTACATTCTCTTCATGGGATAGAAGTGGGGATGAAATAATATTTAGGAAGAAGGTAATTATCTAAGGTATGAAGGACTAAGTACAGAAACCTATACTAGATGGATCAATTAGAATTAATTAATAGTTTGGATTATATATATGAGGGTAAACCCTAATAGGGAAATTTTCTTTAGTCAGTGGATATAAACCCACAAATAGTTACTTAAGAAGATAGATTCTGGCTTAGAAGGTATACCTTTATGACTTTAGGTTAGAAGGATGAGATAGATTATCATCATGGCTAAAATTACTAAGGGTACAATTTGAAAGAACATCCAATTGAATTTGGGATTAGTGTAGTTTCTCCAAGCAAAAATATGACCACCTTCAAAGAAGGTTGTAGGAAGTATGCCTTGAGGATTCCTACTATGGATAAGTATTGTTTCATAATCCTTGTATTAAGGACTAGACCCAAGCCTGTGTAGGAATTTAATCATAAATTGAGTTCAAAAAGCTTTCACTAGAAGGAAATCAAGACTTCATGCTGGTGTGGGAAGATGAATCTAAAATATGATAGTAGCCTACTCAAGAGGACACTCATAAGAAAGATAGATATTAGATGGTCATATAAGGGTGGTATGTTATGATAAAGAGGCAAAGTTGGATAATAGAACGAGTGGGATAACGGGGGGATTAGAATTAATTACCTGCCTAAATTAGCAATGACCCTTACCCAATAAGGTTAGGTAATTGGTTAGGCATACTTGTAACACTACAAGAAAAAAGGCTTTTCTTGACGGCTTTTTTCCATCAAGAAAGGGGTATCTTGACGGTTGCAGACCCGTCAAGTAGGCCGGAGTCAAGAAAGGACCTCCCTTTTATTGACGGTCGCTGACAGGACTTTTCTTGACGGTTTTTGGCCGTCATATTAAGTATTTGTTTGATTGTTTTTAGCCGTCAAGATAGCAGTTTTTTGAAACCGTCAATGTAGATGAAAACTTTTCTTGACTCTGACCTAGATGACGGCTATTAGCCGTCAAGAAAAGCCCTCTTGCAGCAGGAATGAGTTAATTATTGACGTTTTATAACCGTCAAGAGAAGCTAAATTTTGTATAGCAAAAATATCATTTATAATTATATATTATTAATCGAAGACGCACATAATATCAATAATCCAGAAGATATATATATACATCAAATAACTGCAAAACCCAATTTTTATATTAATAAATTGTATATTGTTCATAAACTACAAACTTCCAATACATCCAATACGTCCAACCACAAACATCTAACACTTGTCCAACCACAAACATATCCAACCAAAGTATGTAGTTTCCATACATCTTAAACATCCAAAACTGAAAATTATACAAATAAAACCAAATTATATAGTAAACCCGGCCGCGGAGTACACCCTTCCCATATTCACAACAACTTCATTTTCATGCAGTTCCTGAGAGAACAAAAGCACAAGTTACCAATTTATGTTAATGAGCTTGTTGACCAACAAGAATACAAGAGAAAAATATCCTAGAGAAAATAAGGAGAGTATAATAACTAACTCAACTATCATGAACAAAATTTGGAAGAATAGAGTACAAATAAGAGCAAAATAGTAACGGAATATCATGTAATGGAATATTACAGGTGTCAGTAAGTGTCAGGTAAAATATGTGAAGCATGAAGCGTATGGTGTGATCTATGTAGACTATGAGTGTATCAGATTTATGAATCAGAGATGGGGGGTATTCAGTACTGCTTATGAGTGTATCAGATTTGTGAATCAGAGATGGGGGTATTCAGTACTGCTTATGAGTGTATCAGATTTGTGAATCAGAGATGCCATGAACCAACTATAGATATGGGTTACTTATGGAACTTCTGCAAGCTCTTGGTGATCAATGTCAAGGAGGAGGAGGAAGATGATCAAGCTATATTCCAACTTATAGAAAGACATGCCAAAAAGAAAGATATCTGTCTGAATTTTAAGAAGCAGGAAATTTCAACATTAAGGCCCATGGAACATTGTTGGTTTAGGCATTTGTAGCAGAATGGAGGAACAACCTCTCTAGTATTCAGTACAACAGACAAGAATCAGAAAATAGGTATTGCCATAAGATAGTTTTCGGCAATTAAGTCATAATAGAAGATTGAGACACCCTTCTTGGTACTAAATATTTGCCAAATGTCTATACCTTTAGGCAGTTAACAGTAAATTAAGAAGACTTCATTTCATAATCAGTTAGATTCAATGACCTCTGAACTGGTACCCACTGGAAAACAACTGCACAAAATCAAATTCCCCAAGCTCAACGTTTGCAAAAATAATACTAAAGCAATAATCCCAACTTATGGAATGGTGTACAAGAAATATTTGTGTTCCAAGAAGCTCAGTTAAGAGCCTTCTTTTTCCTAACTGTTTTTATTTTTTAGATTATATCCAAGTACTTAAAGAAATTCCTTAGTTCTACCATAACTTTTACCTCAGATCTTATCCTACCTCCTACATAATGTCTATTGGTCACAATAGCAATTGTACAGATCATCTCATATATTTTTCTCCTGCATCTTTAATTGATATAACTTCCAACTATCTGAGAACGTTCAGTTCTTATATATTTTTGATGCATTGTAAGTAGTCCATCTGAGAAACGACTACTTGAAAGAGAGAAGGATCTAAAGCTAAACCTTGATGGCTATGGCAGAAAGAAAGATGTATCTTGGCATACTTACAACAACTCCATACATATTATACTTTATTTCTTGGTTGAATGAATAATGACCAAATTCTACTATAAGATACTGAAGCGGCAAAAGTTTTAAAATGATTGAACTTACAGAGTTGCTAGTGAAGAGCAGTCACCAATCTCAACGGGTATCTGTCCGTAGAGGCGATTTACCAGTTAGGTTGATGCTCAATGCATACAATAAGAAACCAAGTTCAGTAGATAACAATTTGCTTATTTATTCAAAATACAATACCTTAATGGATGGATATTGCCTGATACCAAGGAACAAGTAAAGCATTTAAAGTTTTTGAGCTGATGCTCTTACTAGTTCATAATGCAAATACAGTTATATACCACATCTTGATCAAATGCTTTTTTAAGTATGGAAAGGTTGATAAAGCTAGACACCTTTTTGATGAGATGCCTTATAAGGGACTGCAACAAACACTTGTTGTACACAATATTATGTTAGATCGATTATACCAATATTAATCCCCCTAAACCCCAATTGACCAATTATAGTAATGAGATATCACCAACATATTCACCTCTATCAAGGCTATACAAACTCAATAAACTGGTTGCAGTTAGATATCTATGATAACATCAATATGTAAACTTTAACAGAATAAATGAATATGTGTTAATAGCAATAACCATGAAAATGCATCCTCAAGCCTCATTTTTACATAGACAAAAGCAAAGCACAAACATGTACATGATATAATAATAATAACAAAAGTAATCCATTAACAAAGTAAAAAAAGATACTTTATCTAAAAAAAAGATGCTTTATCTACCTTCCTTTGATAATTCATTTAGGGAACTATAGCCACGCACTAGATTTGTTCAAATGTTAAGATGGTAAAGTAAGCCAAATTCATCAGATCTCTGAATTACTAAATTCCAATTATCCGCATATTTACAAAGATGTCCTAGTTAACAACTCTGACAAAAGTCCATATCCTTGACTTTTTCCTTATGCCGAGGGGAAATTTTCAAGCAAGCAAATTAATCAATGGCCAACAAACATGAGAAAATAAAAAAAAATTTAATATATATTATACAAGTTCTCAAATAAGATGCAAACAATTTATCATTTTCATGTTAACCACAAACAGAATATGATGCCATCCCACGATTATACTAGGTAAAACCACTTATGCCCAACAATAAACACAGAACAGTAGCTTGAAAACGGTTTAGGCAACCCACTAGACATATAGAGATCCTCAGACAACAAAATACCAAGGGAGGAGTAAAGAGGACACCAGCATCGCTACTCATACCAAAAAATCAAACATTAATCCCACTGGAAAGGAAAATTGTTCTTAGGATATAATTTGTAATCTCAAAATTCATACAAAAGCAACATGTTATTAGCAACACCAAATCAAATAAAAAAATATATAAAAAGATGGCATGACAGTTTGAACTAATACATTCTTCATAATTCAGAAGCTGAATTACAGAAGAATTGACTCCATTGCAAATGAGCTTAAGCTAAATTACAGAAGAATTGACGCTGGGCCTCGCGGTCGCCCCTCGGGTAAACAACTAAGAAGAAACTTACTATTCAACAGTCATAGATTTTGTTCTAGTTAGTTAAATTTGTGGTATAGCTACTTTGCTTGCATTCGAGACATCACTTGGAAAGGCCACTAAGGCCCTAACAACAGAGCAATACATATTGGAAAAGAACAGAGGGGCATATAGTGAGGAGCTTGTGGTACCTTTATTCAATCTCGGTAAGGTTCTCATCAAGGAAGGAATGGCAGCAGAAGCTGAATGTCACGGACTTAGTGTTTTTGCTAGCACTTCGTCCCGTACGGTGCACTGTCTTTCTCCTCAAAGACTCGTGCAAGCCTTCCCGTCCCGACTTAGCTAGATCGCTAAGAAAAATAGAATAGCGGAGCAAAGATGGGACTAGTAAGAATCTCTTTATTGACTTGGAGAATGCTTACAACTTTTTTTGGTGGTGAGGAACAAATGAGAGCCTCCCCCTTTTATAAGTGCTCATAGAGCAATACAAGGAAAGTCCTGGAAGGAATATTCCAAGGATCATTACAATCTACCATAATTGGAATAGCATATTCCAAGTTTATTCTCTAGCAACATAAAAGGAAACTTCAAGGGCCTTCCAGAAGCTTCTTGGGCCTCCTAGAACGATCTTGGGCCTTCCGGAGAGATCCACAATCTTCTAGAGCCTTCCGCCATCTTCTAGAATGTTCTGGAAGCTTCCCGCATAACCTTAGTCCGCGAAAAGGTTATGCAACAGGGTCTCGGGCGGGGTGCAACATTTGGGCCGTTACATTCTCCCCCACCTAAGGCGTTGACGCCCTCGTCAACCATGCTCGCTGAAAAATGCCTGGATCCCAGCTTTGAACTGATGCCGCATGTCAGCACGTTCCCAGCTAGACTCGCCGTAAGGCAAGCCCTTCTACCGGATGAGGTACTCCACATACGGGGACACGCCTCGTCGCCGAATGGTCCTCCTGTCCAGTACGGCTTCCACCTCATTGTCAAAGGAAGTCGTCATGGTCGCCGTCGGTCGCTTCGAAACTCCGTGCTGGAGATCCTCCAAGTCTTCATGGTACGGCTTCAAGCAACTGGCATGGAAGACTGGATGAATCTTCAGCTTGGGAGGGAGTTCAAGCTTGTAGGCCACCTTGCCTACCTTCTTGAGCACGGGGAAGGGCCTTCATACTTCCGGATCAGTCCTTTGTGCACCTTGCGGAACACCTTGAACTGTTGTGGTTGCAGCTTCACCAGCACTATGTCCCCTTCCTTGTACTCAACAGGCCTTCGCTTCGCGTCGGCCCACTTCTTCATCTTCCTCGTGGCCTTCTCCAGAAATGCCTTGGCAATGTCCGCCTTTGCCTTGAAATCTGAAGTGAACTGGTTGGCCGCGGGGCTTCTACTCGAGGACCCCGTACTCAGCGTGTGCGGGGCAAGCGGTTGGCGACCCATCACCAACTCGAATGGACTGCTGTGCGACGACTCGCTCCGTTGAAGATTGTAGCAGAACTGAGCGACGTCGAGGTGATGCACCCAATCCCTCTGGTTGGCACTTACAAAGTGCCTCAAGTACTCCTCGAGTAGCGAGTTGACCCGTTCGGTCTGCCCGTCCGTCAGTGGGTGGAAGCTGGTCGAGAAGTGTAAGTCCGTCCCGAGGATTTTGAATACTTTCGTCCAGAACTTCCCCGTGAAGCGGGGGTCTCGGTCGTTGACAATGTTGACCGGGATGCCCCAGAACTTCACCACATGGCTGATGAACAGTCGTGCGGCCTCCTCTGCTGTGTAGTCCGTCGAAGCAGCAATGAAGGTCGCGTACTTTGAGAACCGGTCCACCACCACGAGAATGGACCCAAGTGCCCCCACTTTCGGCAGGGCAGAGATGAAGTCCATCGAAATGCTCTCCCACGGCCGACCCGGCACGGAAAGAGGCTCCAGCAGGCCCCCGGGCTTTTGATGATCCACCTTGTCCTGTTAGCACACAAGACAAGTGCGAACATAGTCCTCCATGTCTTCGTGCATGCGAGGCCAGTAGTATGCGGCCTCCAACAGCGCCAAGGTTCGCTTCTGCCCCGGATGTCCAGCCCACTTTGTGTCATGGCACTCCTTGAGTAGCTGTCTCCGCAAGCCACTCCACCTAGGCACGACCACCCTGTCGCCCTTGGTGTAGAGAAGTCCGTCTTTCAGCCAGAACCTTCTCGTCTTGCCCTCCTTGGCAAGCTTCACTAGGGCCAGTGTTAGTGGGTCCTCCATGATTCCCACTCGAACACGGTCCAGAATGTCCCCCTTGAGCAAGCACACAGATGCGAGCTCGGCCTTCCTGCTAAGCGCATCGGCCACCTGATTTTCTTTGTCGGGTTTGTACTGCAATGCCATGTCGAACTCGGCTAGAAAATCTTGCCATCTCGCCTGCTTCGGAGATAGCTTCTTTTGGGACTGGAAGTAGCTCGTGGCAACATTGTCCGTCATGACCACGAACTTGGTGCCGAGGAGGTAGTGCCGCCATATCCTCAAGCTATGCACGACCGCGGTCATCTCCTTCTCCTGTACCGTGTAGCGCCGCTCAGTGTCATTCAGCTTGCGCCTCTCGAATGCGATGGGGTATCCTTCTTGCACCAACACCCCACCGATGGTGAAGTCGGACGCGTCCGTGTGCACTTCGAACGCCTTGGAGTAGTTCGGTAGAGACAAGACCAGCTCCTCCGTCACAGCCCGCTTCAGTGCCTCGAATGCCTCTTCGCATCGGGGCGTCCAGCTCCACGCCCGATCCTTCCGCAGCAGATCGGTCAGAGGCGCTGCGATGGCGGAATATCCTCGGATGAACCGTCGGTAGTAGTTCACCAAGCCAAGGAACGATCGTAGCTCCGTCGGTTTGGTGGGAGCCTCCCACTCCCGTATGGACTGGACCTTTGCGCCGTCCATCCATATCTTGCCACGCCCGATCCAGTTTCCCAAGAACGACACCTCTTCTTGTGCGAATGAGCACTTCTTCCGCTTGACGAAGAGTTCATTCTTCCTTAGCACCTGGAAGACAGTCTTCAAATGCTCGATGTACTCCTCCATCGTGTTTGAGTACACAACGATATCGTCGAGATAGACCACGACGAACTGATCCAGATAGGGATGAAAGAGCTTGTTCATCAAAGTACAAAAAGTCTCAGGAGCATTTGTTAGAACAAAAGGCATAACCATAAACTCATATGCGCCATACCTCGTCACGCATGCCGTCTTAGCCTCGTCGCCCTCCGCAATCCGGACTTGATAATACCCCGAGCGCAGATCAAGTTTGGAGAAGTATCTCGCGCCTCCCAATTGGTCGAACAAGTCCGCTACCAACGGGATGGGATATTTGTTCTTGACGGTTACCTTGTTTAGTGTACGATAGTCGATGCACAAATAAAGGCTTCCATCCTTCTTCTTCTGGAACAGCACCGGTGCACCATACGGGGCCTTTGACGGTCTGATGAATCCCGCGTCCAGCAGCTCCTTGAGTTGCTTCTTCAACTCGTCCAGCTCGGGCGGGGCCATACGATATGGGGCCATGGCGGGCGGCTTTGTGCCCGGCTCCAACTCGATGGCATGGTCTACCTCCCTCCGCGGAGGTAGCCTCTTTGGTAACTCCTTCGGCATGACGTCCCCGAACTCCACAAGGACGTCATCGATCTCAGGCGGAAGATCCTCCTGTACGGGCGCCTCCTCCGACTTGAGCACAGCAAGGTAAGTCATCTCTCCGTGTCGTATCCCCTTCTTGAGTTGTAGTGCGGAGAGAGCCTTTCCCTTCGTAAGCTCGCCTCGTGCAGTTGTCACCATGCACGGAGAGCTCTCCTCCATGATTCCGACGACTTCCAGATGCGGCATTGGGACTGCCTTTGTCGAAGTGAGGAAGTCCATCCCAAGGATCATATCGAAGTTGTCCAGTGGTGCTGCCGTGAGACTGGTGACACCCGTCCAGTCTCCCATTTGGATCTTCACCCCTTTGGCCACCCCCTGCACGGGGCGCGCCTCAGAGTTGACTTCCTTTATCGTGCTTGAGTCTTTTTCCAGCGCCAAACCCAAGCGTCGAACCTCCGCGTCCGAGATAAAGTTGTGGGTAGCCCCCGTGTCGACCATCGCCCTAGTGTTGTGGCCGTTGATCTTCACGTCCACGTACATCAGCTCTCTATTCGGGGTCTTGGACACTACCGCCTTGCTCTTCAAAGCATTCAACAGGCGCAGGACACCCATGTGAGCCCCCTTCTTAGGCTCCATGTCCTCGGCCTCCTCACCTTTGACCGTGTTCACCCTCTTGCCCTTGTTCGGATAGTCTCGTGTGAGGTGATTTCCACCGCACACATAGCACTCGATCTTCCGCTCCATCGAAGGCTTTGCTTGCGGCTTGTCCTTCGGCGGTGGGCCTCCCTTTCCATTGTTCTTCTTCGCTCCCCCACCATTGAACTTGGTGGTGGTCTTTTCCTTGGGCTTTGGGGCATCGCTCCGTCGATACTCCATCAGCTTCTCGGCTGCCGCAACAGCCGTGTTCAGATCTGACACATCTTGCCTCTGCAATTCTTATGCCGTCCATGGTTGTAGACCCTCCAGGAACGCGAACAGGCGATCCTCTTCGCCCATACTGGAAATGGTGAGCATCATGCGGGTGAACTCCGCCGCATACTCCTTGATCGACCCGGTGTGCTTGAGTTGACGCAAACTCCGTCTTGCGACATACTCCACATTCTTCGGGTAGAATTGAGACTTGATCTCCTTCTTGAGATCCTCCCAAGTCTCGATCTTGCAGAGCCCCTTTTCTATATCGATGCACCTGCGTCACCACCACAGCGTAGCATCATCAGAAAAATATAGGGACGCTGTATTTACCTTGTCGGTCTCATCCTCGATGCGAACCGCCTTCAGGTAACGCTCGACGTTCCAGATGAAGTTATCCACCTCCTTCGTGTCCCGTACGCCAGTGAAGGATTTGGGTTCTGGATACTTCACCCTCTGCGTCGACTCCCTCCTCGGAGTCGGACCACCAGCAATGGCCCTCTCGAGGACCTCCGCCTTGGTTTGTAGCTCTTTGCGTAGTTCAGCAATCTCCGCCTTCGTGGCCTTTCGTTCCTCCTCGAACTCGGCCTGCATCTCGCAGAGATGCTCTCGGAACTCCGTCATAGCCGTGGCGACATCCGCCTCCAAACCCTGGATGAATTCCTCATGAGCCATTTGGTTCTGCTCCACTTGATACTCGACGCCCGTCACGCCCTTCTCCAGCATCTCAACCCGGCCAGCCAACTCGCCAAGAGCCCGTTCCACCGACGGTTCCTTGCTCTTGCCCTTCCTCGAGGTCTTCGCCTTCTTCTTAGGCGATGAGGGTTGTGCCGGTTCGTCGTTGATGATAGCTTCGATCGAAGACATGACGGCGATCGAATCTTTGCTCTTATACCACTTGTCACGGACTTAGTGTTTTTGCTAGCACTTCGTCCCGTGCGGCGCACTGTCTTTCTCCTCAAAGACTCGTGCAAGCCTTCCCGTCCCGACTTAGCTAGATCGCTAAGAAAACTAGAATAGTGGAGCAAAGATGGGACTAGTAAGAATCTCTTTATTGACTTGGAGAATGCTTACAACTTTTTTTGGTGGTGAGGAACAAATGAGAGCCTCCCCCTTTTATAAGTGCTCATAGAGCAATACAAGGAAAGTCCTGAAAGGAATATTCCAAGGATCATTACAATCTACCATAACTGGAATGGCATATTCCAGGTTTATTCCCTAGCAACATAAAAGGAAACTTCAAGGGCCTTCCAGAAGCTTCTTGGGCCTCCTAGAACGATCTTGGGCCTTCCGGAGAGATCCACAATCTTCTAGAGCCTTCCGCCATCTTCTAGAATGTTCTGGAAGCTTCCCGCATAACCTTAGTCCGCGAAAAGGTTATGCAACAGGGCCTCGGGCGGGGTGCAACATTTGGGCCGTTACATGAAGCTTGCTTTAGCAGGTATAGTTAATCCATCAGGATATTTATCAGTAACTTCATATGCCTCAAAATGATGCACTGACAAAGTTTTATAAAAACTATACATTAGGAAAGTTGCTAGCGTGCGACTTGGTGAATGATATCCTTCCTAACGGTATATTTGTTGTCATATTCAAGTAACAACATTGTGTGTGACAAAACAGACGAAGATTAAAAAAAACTTAAATATGAACGATGAAGATATTTAATTGAAAATTAACCTTGGTAGTTACAAGCACTAACAACAGGTTGTATATATTAACATTGAAACAAAGTCAGATAGGTACATCTTAGCATAATTTTGTAAAAAATTTATCCAATTGACCGCATCAAAACTATCCATCCATTTCCTAAGAATCTCCCCACAATTTTATTCTCTATTAATTCCCTGTCCTCCCAATAAAATAATAATAACAACATTGAGAAAGAGAATGAAGTAGAGCAATCCTATACCACTCCCGTCACCATCCATCCCTCCCTCTCCCCCTTAAGTTCACCATGATCAGAACAGAACAATTCCCTCGTGTCCGACTTCTAGATAGCTCATATATGCATGCATGATGTTCTGTGTCATGTCTAATAATAACAACAACATTTTGTTTGTAAAATAAAACTATTTGTATGTATGGTGACGGTAACGTAAGCTCACCGAAGGGCAAGCGACACACCGAGAAGTCATTCGGGAGCGTCATCTTCTCTGCCAAGACTCTCGAGTCCAAATACAGCATGGACACCTTCCCGAAAACCCATGTCATCTCCGGCCGCATCTACGCCTCCTCCTCCACACACCTCAGTGCCATCCGTATCAGCCTCTTCCTGCCTCCACGGGAACGAGTCCCACATCCTCCGGTCCACCCATCGGCATGTCCCCCTCCCTCCGTACCGTCGTGCAGCTATGGCTGTCTGCCAGGAAATTTTACCGTGCTCTCTGGCGGAAGCCCACCATAGTCAGGACTGTGCCACCACGGACGAGACTCATCCTGGCTATCAGAGCTCCCTTTCCGCCTCCTCCTCCAGATCCTGATACCAAAGTCTCCGAATCTCCAATTCCAAGCACAACGACTATGTAACCAAAAATAGTAAAAAAAATTAAAATATAACCATACCAATTAGGGATGGAGCCTAACCCTAACCCTATAAATTTGGGGTAGAACAGACCTTTCGAATATGGAGGAGAGGATCTTGATGTGGAAGCCTAACCCAAACTCTAGAAATTAGGGGTAGAATAGACCTTGATGGCCTTGAAAAAAAGAAATATTTATCTCACCTCTCTTTCGAAACCCTAGCAGCCAATGAGAAAGAAAGTACGTCTCAATAATAGGGGTACAGTCTCCAGGTGTGGAGGTGGTCACGGATGTGGATCCGCCGACCGGCGATGTGGATCTGTCGACCGTCGCACTCGGCAGATGCATGTTGTTGGTGCTCGTCATCGTTCTCGACGAGTTCTAATTTAGTGTCAATGATTTTGGAGGTGGATAAAGAGTGAGTAGAGAAGGAGAAGGAAGGAGAGGAGGAGGAGGAGGAACGGGATGGCCATGGGGGAGAGAGGGAGTGGAAGTTGTAAAAAAATTAAGTGGGGGAGGAGAGGACACGGGGGAATATAGAAAGAAAGTTGTAAACATTTACAAAAATGGCATAAAAAATTAGGCACAAGAATTTTGCCGCCTAATAATAGATGACGGTTATGAAAGAACCGTCAATAAAAACTTTTATATTCTTGACGCTTTTTTAAAACTGTCAAGAATAAGATAGGTTTTCTTGACGGTCAATCTAAAACCATCAACAAATACTAAAAAAAAGGTATTTTTATGACATATAGTCAAAACCGTCATGATAACCCATTTTTTGACGGTTTAGCACGACCGTGAATAAATAAACCGTCAAGAATGGCCATTTTTTTGTAGTGTAAGGAGTGATAGTGCATACATATAATTAGAATGGTTAGATTGCCAATTATACAAATTATGCGATTCGGTATAACCTTTATTCCTTCCCTAGTCGTGCCAAAAAAATTCATTTGGTTGTTTTGCCTCCTTGTGTTTAATATCCGTATCCTTGTAGGTATCAGTTCATTTTTCTACTTAATTTCCATGACCCGGTCACTATGACTTAACTCACCCTATGCCTAGTCATATTCGATTTCTTTCGAGATTAATTTTCTTATTCTTTTATATCGTGCCTCAGTTTAATTTTGAGAATGAAATTTCTAGGGTATGCAATTTGTAAGTCCTCTCTAAATTCTAGGGTTTTCTCGTATTAGTGAATGTTTAGGATAAAAGGGTTCCCATTTAGGATAATAATTAGTGGTTCACAATGCCCATTTTCTATTCGTATTATTTGATACACTCTACCGTGACTTTGATAACTGGAGCACAATACTAGCATTTTTCTTCCAACAAATTTCATTAATGGTCTAGACAAGCCACTCTACATGCATGACATACATGTTTCGCACAAACACACCTTCATGTGCTCTATATTAATTACACAATTTTCATGACTAATTTTTATGTAGAATAACACTAAATGTCTAAATCGTATTCCATTTGAATTTGATCATGCAATATCAAACCATTCCTTCAAACAATTGAATACCCATGATCTATACAAGACATACAACACCCATGACATTTGTATCCCACCCAA